>JAVLVB010000031.1:917046-969858 GCA_032876305.1 Orestias chungarensis
GGGGGGGGGGGGGGGGGGGCTTAACATTAAACCAGTTTATTGTTTTGTGTTTCTTTTCAAATCAGCTTTGTCAGATTTTCCCGTGACAAGAGTCAGTGTGTGTTCAGCATGATCCATGCAGTCCAACCTGTGTCTCCAATAGTTCGCCTTGTAGACTTCGAAGTCAGGTATGTCCATGTCATCTCTCTCCCAGGTGCATTGGTCATAGGTCAGATCTTTCCACTTCACCAGGTAGTGGTACATCCCCTTTTTATCCACACTGCCAGACGGACACGTGCGGGACAGTCGGTGGCGTTACACAGAAATTTCTCACGCTCATTTCTCAAACTCTAAATCTTCGGTACCTGTGGTTTATGATGCGATGAATTATCATCCACTCGGGCTTGATGCCGTATCTGTAGTATTTGTCTTCCAGCAGGGCGTACTGGGGATCTTTGGACCGTCTCTTCTCGCTCTTGCCCCCACCATTCTCGTCCTCTGCGCCTGAGCCGTAGTCCAGGCTGGGAGGCTCGTCCATGTCGGTCTTCCTCTGGTAGTTTCTGTACATCACTGAGTGGAAGATCTCCAGCTGACAGATATAAGAGAAAATAGTAACATAAAAGGCCAGTTTTGGTTTTAAGTTGAAGTTGTTTTAAGTGTGCTAGATCAATACTTCTCAAAGATGTCTAAAGCTCTTTTAAGGATAGTACTGTTCAATGCAGGAACAATCTGAAGATATTTTATATTGAAGCTTTTCCTCTTTTCACTGATGCACCACAAGAAAATCCAGTACAACGAACTGCCTTCAAAAGTGGAGCTTTTCAGTAAATAGAGTAAACCTGACCGTTCACCTAGAGTAAGAGATGCCAATCGTATTGTTTCTGGGTTTGTGTATTATCTTGGGTCATATTACGTTTTTGTCGTAGGCTATAAACTGTTGATGCACAATAAAACATTCCTGTCGTCACCTGCAGCTCAGTGATCCAGGTGCAGTGCCAGTACGACAGGTTGGTTAGCTTCACGAAAAACTCCCTCTCGGCTCTGCCCTTCATGGGCGTGGGAGGCGGGGCTTCGGGAGGAGCGTCAGGAGGCGGAGGGACAGGAATTGGGGATGGAGGTTCACCCCACCTCCAGTGGAGGATCTTCTGGACCCTCCCTTTGATTGGCGGGCACTGCAGCGTACATAAGCAAATCGCGCCTAAATGTTGTTCTTCCTCAAATCCTTCCTATTCGTGGCACAAATAAATCTATAAAAAGTGATGCGTTTCGTGCATAGTGAACTGACCGTGCATCGCGGACAGAGCCACTCCCCGTTGGGGATCTCAGGCAGCGGAGGGTTTAGACAGTGTATGTGGTAGGAGGACGTGCACGTGTCGCAGCACAGCAGCTCGCCGCCGTCCTTACACACCCGGCAAAACTCCATGTGGTCGTCCTCTTCCTCCTCTGCACCGGAGGGAATCCCCAGGCTGACCTCCGATATCACTCTGTCCTCGCTGTCCTCCTCGAACTCCTCAAGGTCTTCATCTTTTGCCTCCCACTGGATTCCCTCTTTTTCCTTAATGAACAAGAAAAGGATGAAAAATGGCTCATTAGTATCTCTTTACTTTAACCTTGCAGCATAGATAGTGGTAAAGCGAGAGAACATAGGCTAAAGTTGAGATGTATGTTCTCTTTACTGTTAATTGGACTGGAATATAAGATGTCAGAGAGATCTTCATTGGAGTCTCTGTAAGGATTTCATGAAAAATAGATAAACTTTCCATGTCAAACCATCCTGGATGCCCAGTATATAAACCAATACTACCTATAATAGGGTGAGCTACGTAGCACCTGCAACCCATTTTCATGGTTCGATGTGTGAGAGTACGTCCAAACGTTAAAGTAAGGCTTATTGTCCACACAGATAGATCCAGGTGGTAAACTGGGCAACTGGATTTAACATGATAACACACTGTGTGATTAGAAAGTAGCTTTTGTTTTATAACAAAACTCCCTGATTTTGATTTAACATAATAAAAAGATGCCAACATAACAGTCTGTAGGCTGTGAAGGTCATTGAATAGGTGTGAAGACATAATGCATAAAAATATAGATTTTCTGTACACACAAAAAAGACCTTAAAATTAAACACTTAGTGAAGTCTCGGAAAATGCCACCATTATAATTCCAAAAGCTGTTATTTAATCAATGATATTATTTAAAAAGAAAATAAGCTTTTCCAAATCAAGTTGATCAAGTTACAAAGTCAAAGGAAGCAATAGATCAGGTCCTGATCTAAAGAAGTTAAAGAACACACGAGAAACAAGGTTATATATATCTATTGGTCTGGAGATGGTTACAATATTTAGTTCAAAGGTTTGGGGATTCCAAATGAACCACATTGAGAGCAATTTTTCTCCAAATGTAGAAAAGAATGAACAACGGTGAACCAACCAAGATAACCTCAAGAGCAGGCAACCAACTTATTTAAGAGGTCACAAACACATAAAAACAGCACATTTAACTCTGCAAACATTAGGCGTTTCAGCTAAGGTGTTCATGAGTGTTTTAAGAATTAGACTCCACTTGAAGAATCCATTGGTGATTTACAAGAAGGCATGCATCCTGTTATGTCTGGCATGAACACAGTTTCATATTAGAGAATATGCTTGAGATTATGGTCCATTCGGCTTAATTAATGATATCATGGATCCAGTTTGCTTTTAAAAATCCTAAAATAGGTCTCAAAATAGCCGAATCAAACAAGCTTCTACCAGGGTGGACCAAAATCCTTCTCTTTCATGTCCTGTCCGGCAATGTGGCAATTTTTTCCCCTGATACCAATATTGACCTCCTGGTACGTACATCACAGACACCTTTTTTCTGCCTTTTTTCTCCTTTGTGCAGAATTTTAGAGAGGATTTTATTAACTTCAGTATGTATTTTAAGTAGAGTTAAGTGTATTTTTTAACTGTGCATGTGATGAAATTATTTCACCTTATAATATCTGTTTAATTCTGTATCCTGATTTATGTTAATTTGACTCTTTTGTACTGTATTGTTTGATTTATTGGGACATAGATGAGTAACTTGTCATATTAAACTTCTCCAGTTCTTTTTTACCATAGGTAACTTGTGCATGACAAGTTTTCCACTCAGATGAAACGCCTTAGATTTTAAAGAAATGTACCGCCACACTGCTGACATTGCTCCTAATCATCGCTACTTGTTAGCAAACGCTGTTGTTTGTGATCATAGCTCTGCGTGCTGGATAAAAGCAGCTAAATAAAAAATAATAGTGGTGCATATTAAATGCCAGATCAGACGGCTTACATGGGCCAACGTGTAAGATATTAGATGCAGGCCAATATAATCTGATACTCGTTTTTTGGCTGATATCAGTATCAGTAGGACAGATTTTACATTCACAAGTGGACCATTACAGCTTATACTGCAATGCTCCCCTTAATATATGTGAATAAACCTTTATATATATGTATAAGAGGGAATCAAACATATTTACTTTATACAATATGTGACCTTCTCATAGCCATTTTAACACAATGTTTTAGTGCTTACGCAGTTTACTAAAAGGTATAGGAGAGGATCTTTTCAGTAGAAACATTTCAATGGAAAATCCCATAGAAAATGTCAGCCAATGAAAAACGACCGGTGGTGAAAAATAACTGGCCGTCAATGCGGAAATAAAATTTACGCAATGACGTCTATCACTAATGTCCCCACCCACCCGACACGTACAATGCGCGCTCATGTTTGAATTCGCGCATGCGAAAATGGAAGCTCGCAAGAGAAAAACCGTGTTCGAAGTCGCTGAGAAAAAAAGAAAGACGGCTGCAGAGATGAACAAAACACTAATTATCAATGATTATTTATCACTGATAATCATGAATTACTGTCAAATGTTCTTGTACAAGCATTTTCCTAAACAAATAACCTTTTGGTAGCTAATTCATTGCTGTAAAACCAATCAATTCTGTAATAAGTCCGATGCGGCGCCAGAGGCTGTGGTCCCGCAGATGTTAAGCGACCGCATGTGCGGAGGACGTGCGCGCTCCCGATATCAGGGGGCGTGACTGGAGATGAGGTGGCGCATGGGCAATGTTGCAAAAATGAGAATGAGCTGAAGATCCTCTCCTATACCTTTAAATAGTCTTCTTCTCGCTGGTCTTCAACACATACATGCAGAGGAATGTACCGTTGCGCCCCCTGTGGTCGCAGAATATGATGTGTCGCAGAATTTGGTGTGACACCGGGTTCCCTCTCAATATTGTATCCCGTGATTTTTGTTCCACCAGGTTGAGCGAAGTGACCCTCATTTGAGAACTCAGATCGAAGGAACGATAGTTTGAAGCATATGCGCACGAATCTCACATCGCTGCTTAGACGAGCACTAAACTCTGACTAACAGCACGCACACTTACTCAGCTTGTGCGAAACTCAGTCTCTGTGATCTCGGCATAGAAATAATCGTACAACATTTTTATAGATTCTTTTGTTTTTTTTCTCACAGACACAAAGATCAAACGTCAAGCCTTAAGAGCACAGATAAGGCAAGAACGCACAGTATTTTCTCACATACTTTAACTTTTAGAATTTTTTACTTTTATAAAATCTATTTGCTTTTGAGTTTTCCCACACCATACTTTTTACTTTTACTTGCCGATATTATTACGAAGCATCACTATTTTTGAGTACCATTTCTGCTACTCTACCCCATCAAACAATATTCATTTTTCTGTATTGTAGATCTTAGAACAATTTGGAGATTTAACTAATTAAAAGATGCTGTCTTCATTTTTTCCAAGTTGCAATTTGACAACTTGAGCAACAGTATCACACTGGTTTCCAAGGCAATTTGATTTCATCGAATTGGCTTATCCATCTTTTTCATTGTTCTCTTGGTATCTCAAAACCAAAAACAAGAATTTATTGGGGCGTGATCTTGTACTCACACAATGGGGGCAGCTCCACTTGCCCTCCGGAGCCTTGTCCAGTTCAGGCTCAAGGCATACGAGGTGGTACGCTCGAGGACAGGTGTCACACAGGATGATCTCTCCGCCCTGCTGACACACCTCGCAGTAGTCCTGGTGATCCGTCTCATAGCCGTCACCTTCCTCCTCCCCTGGAACTGGAAACAGGAGCACAAACAACGCTCAAATCTGCTAAATTCATCAAAGCATACCTGAAAAATGCTGCGCTAACTCTGAGCCGTTTTGAGAGCAACTATAACAGTAATGTCAGTTTAAAGTATTATGGTGTGACTACACAGGATATCTGTCTTTTGTTAGCGTTTTTTACGAGTGGAACTTATTTGCAAAATTGTAAACAGCCTTATTTTTCAGACAAAAATGGACGTATAAACAAAATTCATGGCTTAAACATTCTGCAAAGAATTCCTTCATTAAACAGAAAAAAAAGATACTAAATTGTGATGAGTGTCAATAAAGAGCAAGTTTATGAATTATAATATCAAATTCCTGGATGCATTAACTGCTTTAAAACTCAATCTAAATTATAGGGCGGCTGTTCAACAAGTGGCCTTCTTCTTACTTTTCTTCTTCTTCTTGGCCGGCCGTCCCCGCTTGTTCTTTTTGACTCGACCAGAGCTGTCTGAGCGAATGGAGGAGCTGTGAACGCTGGAGTCCTCCTGCTCGGACTCATCCTCATCCATGTCGTCGCTCTAACAGGGCAGCAGACGAGTGTGTAAAAAGAAGAAAAACGGGCTAAACACTCAGGTGAAAATACAAAAGGGAATTGAACTATCTCCACCAGTTTAGCAGAATATAAACACTGTACTCACAGAGCAGCTCTTCTTTCTCTTCCCAGCTATAGGTAATAGTTTAATACGGATGGGAGCCATCTTTTTAGCTTTAGCTATGGCTTTCTTCTTGTCGGGCACTCGAGAACCTTTACTTCGCTTTTTATAGCCTGGACCTACAAAGACAATTAGACCATAAGCAACGTTAACTGAAAATTGATGTCAAGAAACTGGAACCGTTCTCTACTTCTACATTACAAAGACTATACAGGATCTAAAGCGTCCACTGACCTTTGCCCTCTTTTGTCTTGGCCTTCCTAATGGATGGCAGCTGAGGCGGCGGCTGAGGCGGCGGCTGAGGCGGCGGCTGAGGCGAGGCCGTTGCTGCAGAGACCTGCTCGGCAACAGCGATGGCGGCGGCGGCAGCGGCGGCTGCAACAGCAGCGGCGTTGCCTTTGAACGGGTTGTTGGAGCTGAACTCCCTCCACTTGGCCCCCAGGATGGTCATCATCTTTGACATGGGGATCTTCGGGTTCTTCTTGGCTATCATCGGCCTGGGAGAAGTCAAGACAAACACCGTATTTGTGACAAAGGAGGTCAAACCTTATCCTCTGGTTCTGTGACTCTACACTGTTTCGACAAACGAAAACATGGTACTGTAGCTCATTTATGCTGCTCGAATCAACACACGTCTGAGTTTCCCACACTGCCTGAGGTGCTGACTGTTTTGTCACACAGTGTCAGTAACGCTGCCTCACAAATTCAACCAGCTGACCTGATACTTCTCCAACAGGAAGACAGGAATAAGTAACTGAAGCCAGACCTATCCTCTACTCTGGTTTGTGGCTGCTATTTTTTAAATGGCATGTCAACTACATGCAATCCTCTGTATTATTGCAAAGTATATCGAGACCGCAAAGAAATCTAGGTTTTCTATCTAGGCTTGTGATGTGAGCCCGACATAAAACTTCTAAGATCATGTAGGTCTCTTAGAAGGGCAAGGAGAATCTATTTATAAAAGGTTAGTCCTTCACTAACGTGACTTTTACCTACTCAACCTTATTGGTGCGCATGATGATGAGCTAATATGACTAAACTTGTGCGCAAAGCTGGAGCACTCACTTTTGTATATTTTTTCCACAATGGAGGGACAGAGAATAAAGCAACCTGCCCAGATATATTCAAACATGGGAGTGACAGTGAGTAAATAGCACCTATTTGCTTTGCTATTTCCTTCAGTTTAAAATGTCTTTGAGTCATTTTGTGTCCTTATATGGAAAATGTTGCTAGAAAGGGACAGTTTGAGTTTGTTGCTCTTTCCATTCCTAATCAACCCTAATAAATGACCCGTAATTGCATGGAAAGACAAACTTAGCAAAGGGGCGATGTAGTTATTTCGAACAATATCTTGAAAAGCATTAGAAAAGAGATCACCTATGCCTTTAAAGTCAGGATTGTAACAGATCCTTCACACAGATCTACTGAATATGTGAAAGATAGAAGATTAGATATGGCATCTGAGTTTGCAGCTAAGATAACAACAATTTGCTTTCGTCATATTTTAAACCTACAGCTTTCTCACTTTTGAACTGCTATTTTTTTAGGTTCCTGCAGTAGCTAACTGTACTGCACAAAAAAACTAGCTTCAACTGCAAATCAAGATTTGATTTCAACTCCTATATGTCAGTTCATCTACCACAAACAGCATTTGGTCTAGAATCTCCATTGACGAAAACATAATGTGTTTAATCTTTTAAGAGAGACGTTATACCTGCATGGATCAGGTATATCAATTCTTCACCACAATATCTACATTTTATTCAAATTTCTAATTTATTTCGTTGGTTAAACCAAAGTTTGAGATCCTTTAATGAATAGTTTGATATAAAGGCAATGCAATTGGACTTCATAAAAACTGCAAGGATTAGTTTGACCATATTACAACAGAAGTCCATTAAAATATATTTTAGCAAATATGCATGTGAGTTAAGAAGTGAAATTAAAGCATGTTAACTGTTTAATAAACCAATAGGAAAGCACACTCCGTCACTGGTCTTAATGTCATCCTCACTAAGAACTACAAGTTCTATGTTAATCCTAGGCAAGAAGACAAGAATCCATACCTCATAAACTGGCTGAAGGCTTTGTAGTTTGTGAGCTCCCTGTAGTCGTCCTCTGTGAACGTATGATCAACATCCTCCAGGCCCCACTCCTTTGCCAGCTGGGCGGACGTTTTCTGCTCAATCGGCTGCTGGCGGAAAACCAAAAATCGTAAAGAAAAATGTATTTCAAATTTCGTTTTTTGAGACAATTTTGTCACGCACGAGGCGAATCAGCATCTTTACTTTTGTTGTTTCCTCCTGGCTACTGTCTCTGTTCCCGTCATCCTTTTTCTTGGTTTTCTTCTCCTTCCTTTCTTTGTGTTTCTTCTTTTTCTTTTTCTCGCCAGAGCCATAGTCGCTGGCCGCGCTGTCTGAGATTCCCCCATAGTCTCTTTCTCTGTCCGAGTTTCGCTCTACATCGCTATCCTGAGCATTAGATAGGCCATAGTTACAGTAGGCCATCAAATAGTGACAAAATCCACAAATATACCCAGTTGAACTTACAATCTTCTTGCGTTTCTTTGTTTTGACAGGTTTGCCCTCCTTCTCTTTCTTCTTTGCGTTCTTTTTTTTCTTAGGCCGCCCTTTCTTCTTGCACGGGACCTCTCTGTCTGATACCTCAGGGTCGTTGTCTGGGTTCAAGAAAGCATAAAAGGGAACAAAGGCTATTATACCAAGCCTAATAATCTTGTCAAAACGCTTCTAAGTAAACCGACTAATCCCTGCTAAACATTATTACTCCCTACAGGAAAGACCTTTGGCTTAATCTGAACAGTGACACTTGTTGAAATAGTCCAACTGAGGAGCTCAAAGAAGATCTGATCAGATGCTACGAGCCAAAAATTGTTGTTTTATGGCAAAACAGTTAGTGATCATCTCTTATTCAGTTCCTTGAAAAGTATTGTCCGGTTATAACCACAAAATTAAATACATTATTTCCAGATCTGCTCTGTGTGCACATAAATTAACTCTTATTTGTAAGGGCTTTTTTATTAATTAAAAGCACAAAAAAAAATCCGTGACCAAAACAGCTACCCTCATTTTCAATAACATCAATAAACTTTCCATTCGAGGAGTCTGTCAGTTTCGTAAACTGCTGACAATCAACCGAAGCCTCCCAGACACCGTTCAGAGAGGTGGACCGTTTTCCTTCACTGTAAATCTCCTGCTTAAGAACTTCCTAAACATCATTGTCTTTTTTGAAAGATTTACTTCTTCCTGTACCACACGTTTTCCAAAAACTGGCAGTAGGTTTGGAAATAGATTTTTGAGCTCATCTTCAAGTTTTTAAAAGGTCCAATCAGCTCATCTTTAATATACCAGCGCACACTAGCACCCTACATCCACATTGCTAGCATCTCAGGAAAAAGCTCTGTGTTTTACTGATCCATACATCTTTTTAAAAAAATATGTTCAGATATTTCTGGGCCTAGTCTAGATGCTTCGGCTTCTATTTCTTATTCATTGTTGGTCAGGTTACAGCCGTTACTTTGGCCATGTCTCTGAACTATTGATTGCTCTGTGATCACAGTGTAATATCTTATAATATCTTTAAAGAGTGCAGTATCCCTCTGAGAAACATTTTGCCTGAAGTAAAGAAGCTTTCATATAGTAATGCACATCTTAATAGTGGGTGTTGTACCCCTTAGGTCACACCCTCCATCATTAAACATTGCTTCTATGATTTAATCCATTTAGTAGTCAAATTTATATAGCTTGAAGTGTAAAAATATGCCTAACAATTGTGATTATGTGGTCAGTGTACATGCCAGTATTTGTAAAAACACATGGCAGAAAGATAATGCATGGTTTTTCTAGATTATTTACAAATAAAAATCTGAAGAATGCTATTGTTTCTGCCACCTTTACTCCAACAACTCAATAAAATCTAATGCAAACTACTTCCATTAGAGGTCACCTACTTGTTAAACACAGACATACGTCTAACCTTTGCTGAGGAGCGGCAAAGAATGCATTTGTTGAAAGAAAATCATAATTACTACCTTTTAATGTTTAACAGTAGAGATGTAGAAGAAGCAAAATAAACGCGGAACAATGTTCCTTTTTTTTTGGGCCTACGGGCAAAACTCTACCCACTATCACCATTGTAAAAATAGTGATGGCAGCATCATGCTGTGGAATGTCTGTTTTAAGCAGGGACAAGCCACAGTTTGAGGAAATGGAAGGATCTGTATGAAGGGCTATGTTGACGGAAAATCGATGCATCCCCTATCTATTACAATCATCTCTACCTGGTGTTGGTAGCTGCCTCTGTTTTAAAACAAACACAAAACAAAGGGGAAGTAAAGCAGCAAAATAAGAGATGAAAACATTAGATTTAGCTAGCTCTGTGTTTTATTGTGTGCCCCCCTCTGTTAGTGCGCAGTGGCAACAACAGCCTCCTCCTCCTTCTCCTCCTCCTCCTCCTCCGCTTCCCGCCCAGCCGAGCAGCGGCTCGGTCCGCCGAAGAAACGCCACGGGGTGGCCGCCTCGCGCACGCAGGGCTCGGTGATTCCGAGGCCCACCGGAGCGGTGAACTGGAACGACTCCTGCAATTCCCAACAGGGAGGAGATGTGGCGTTGGCGGAGGGAGGGAGGAGGAGGACCGAGACCACCGCTGTGGCCGCTGACAGAGGTCGCCAGCGGGTTAAAAGTCCTCGACACGAAAGCTCGTTTATCCGCGATAAACACAGACGCAATGGAGGTCTCCCTCCGTTACTTCCATTCATGAAATTACCTTCTCGTTTCTTTTTTCCTACCCATTGAATTGTTATTTAAAACGTTTCTCAAGTGACCTCACCTTAATCAACCATGTTGTTAAGCAGATATAAACATGCATATTTTTATTTCATTTTCCGTTAGACGCCCCAAACAGCCGACCGTTAGTCGGACCTTAACTGCACAGTGGAAGTTAACCGTCAGGAGAAAGTACCAGAAAAAATGAATAAATCACAGCCGTGAACTATAATGGCGACAAGATAACGTTTAATTAAGCTAAATAGAACGAGACGGGCATTTTTACAGGCGTTGTTTTCCTCTGTCAGTGGAGGAGGTTAATTTGCCTGCACTGCGAAACTCATACATATAGCCTCCGGCGAGGGAGTGTGTTTTTTTTTTTTAAGCAGCACCTTGAGGGCGACTTTTCTAGCCTGGGGTAACCCGGTGTCTTTATTAGCATGTGTGCCCCCCTGTCATGTCAGAGAGCAGCTGTCACAGAGGAGAGGTGGAGGTTGGTTGGTTGGTGGTGGGGGGATTTAACTGCAACTTTCTGGAGGATGTCTGCGAGCTCGCTGTGGCGAGTTTGGTTAAACTTTGCGGGGAAAGGTGAAGAGGCGAGAAGAGCGAAGTGGAGTGACCGCAGCAGCGGAGGATTCTTTATTTTTTTCCGTCCCTTTCTATATGTTTAGCTACAAATATGGCTCCCAACTGACATTTAGGTGCCGCAAACTATTTCGCGCTGCCTTTTTTTCTTCTTCTTCTTTAACGCGTGTGCGCGCGCACCCGAGCTACTCTACTGTACAGTCCTGGACATGGATAAAGATAGCTCTAGATAACACGGCTACTTATGTAAATGAGCAACTATTACATAAAAATGATATATATTTAGCAATTAAAGTGAGTTTTGGTATTTGTTGTGAGATTTTCAGCGCGTTCCCGACCCCAGATCAAACCGTCTATCTTTCTTCTCTCTCTCTTTTTTTTTGCTGCCTGTCTTCTTCTTCTCCTCCTTCTGTTTCTTCTTCTTTTTCTCCTATTTTAGCTGCTAGTCTACCGTACCTGGCGCGGCCGGCGGTGTTGCAGTTTCCCGAGGCGCCGCCGGCGAGTTTATGTCGCTTGCGTTCCCGTCCAGCACCCCGCCGTCCTCGTCGTCTTCTTCATCAAAATCTCCTCCCTCGGAATTAACCGCCATGCCCTCGTCTTCCTCACAGGAGCGGAGAGGAGAGGACATTATTACGCTCCTGCTGTCATTAGCGGCTCCGTCCTTGGTGTTCACAGTTTCTTTGGTTTGTTTTGTTGTTGTTTTGTTCTTAGAACAATTACAAAAAAAAAAAAAAGAAGCCGTAATTCTTGGAGCGAATGGAGGGTTATTTATTTAATATTCAAATCGGCACGGGAGAAAAAAGTAGGGGGGCGTTTTAGAATATTTTACACTAAGGCAGAGCAACAAAGATGGCCGCCCTCTTATATTTATTTTTTAACAACCCCCCCAATAAGAAAAAAAATCCCCTTACATAAAAAATGGCTGACTATATTATTTCAGAACGCACCCCCCTCCCTTTTTCATCCATCCCTCTCTCTCCCTCTCTCTCTTCGCCCCCCTCCCTCGTTAAAAAACCTACACATTGTTACAAGGGGGAAAAAAAGGGGTGTGTGTGTTTTAAGACTGCATGTAAGTTACATTGTTACTTGTTTGTTTCTTCTCTGCCCCCCCCCCCCAACCAAGTCACGAATCCGGATCTGCCAAGATCATACACAGTCTGCATTGCAGGGCCAGACATAAATACATCAAGTATTTTCTCTGACCCCCCCCCCCACCTCCATCCACACAAACACACATTCACTCCTGGATATAATAAAATAGATTTTGGAGCAGCGGTTTCTGTGCGCGTGCGCGTTCACGAGTCTGGGAGTGAGTGCTGGGGAGGGATCCAGAGAGGGAAAGGGGGGGGGGGGTAGAGAAATCTGCCGCAGCCATGCCCAGACTTACATCAGATTGTATTGCTTAAAAATTAACTACTTGTGGTAGGGATTGAAGAGTGTGTTTTTTGTTTTAGGGGGATTTCTTTCTTTCTTTTTTGGTTTGTGCACCCTGTGACGCGCAGGCGCAGCTTTTATTAGGAGGTGAGCGGTAAGAAACTGCAGAGGTCCGAAAGTGTTTTCTGGAGCTGAGCTCTCGTTAGCGGATGGATGTGTCAGCTGGATGGCAGTAAGGCCATGGGAATCCCTCCCCAGACATCCTCTTCCCCTGCTGCTGCTGCTGCTGCTCAGGGCACTACCCCCTCCCATTTGTAATTGGTTTTTGACAGCCTTTGTGAACTCAAACACAGTCAGAATAAAAAATAAATAAAAAATAGACATCAAACATTAAATGTTAAATACCTCTTGACCCCTATTTACACTAATAAACCTAAAGGGGTTGTAGGGAGTTTTTATAGACCACCAAAAATTAATAAATAAGTGGATCTTTTATGAAATTTTATTTTTGATAAAATATCTGAAAAGTGCGGCGTGCATTTGGTTTGGACACCTGTCTGCCCTCCTCCATTAGTGAATACCCTATAGCTCTGGCTGGCACTTATGGCTGAAGGTCTTTCTACATCTGGCTGTCAACTCCCAACAACAGCATCTTCTAAGCATGATGCTACCACCGCCATGTTTCACAGCTCCTCCAGTGTTACATCTCTTGCCTGCTTCTCTGGTTCTTGTCCTCGCATTGTCAATTTGGATGAACATAGATTTCTTGGGTGCATTTTCAATTTTGATGTATTGAAAAGTGATGCATCAGTCATTCACAGCTATTGAACATTGTTAATTTTATCTAAGTTCTAACCTTTATTGTACACTATTACTACCACTGAGAAAAACAAAATGCTGTTTCACCTATTTCAGATATTAAATCAGGGAACTAAGTGTAAATAGATTGTGGATTGTGAGAAGAACAAGGTAGAAAACGTCAAAAAAATGTAAATGACAACTTTAAAATACAATTTTCTATTTAAAATACGAAAAAAAAAACATGTTATGCATGTACTGGTGAAAATTGGGAAAAATGTTTAAAAGTAAAATGCAAAAGACGTTTCTGAATAATTAAAGTAAATATTTTGTTTCCAGGCGAACATTTAGGATAAAACTTGCTGAAGCACAGCAGCGGGAGGCATCAGAGGTCACCTCAGGGTCAGCCTGCTAACTAATTCATTACCAGGCTAATACCAGCGTGTAGGTTAGGAAGATCAGAGGAAGCTGGATCATTTAATTGAAACAAGACAAGCAATGCTGAGAGACTGACCCCATCCATGACCTCTTCCTCATCCTTCACTCCTGCTGCGAAACCCCCGAAGACGACCTGGTCATTTCCACCTCGTCTGCTGCAACAGGTGCCTGAGCCGCTCCGTGCTCGGCTTCCCCGCGACACGAGAACAGAGGAATCTGTGTCTGATCCAAGCCCCACATCCGCCAAGACAGCGGGAAGAGAAAATCCCGGCTGGAGACGTTGTAGGAGAGGGAGTGTGTGCGCGGTGGGGAAGAGTGTGTAACTGCTTCACACCCTGCAGGCCCTGGCCACTGACATGTCAGAGAGTGCCAGACTGAAAGGCTGGCGAGACGACCCCACTTACTCTGCAGCTCGCACGCCCTCACCCACATTAGTCATAGCTGTGTGACTGCAAAATGGGAAAAGGAGGTGAAACCTGCCAGAAGGCTGAACCCCCCCCAGACGGATTCTGGACTGCCGTGTAGAGATTACCCAGTGGTCTCCCTCTTCTCATAGCTCCTGTGTCCATTTGGCAGGAAGACGTGTCAGCGATGAGACAGAGCGAGAGAGAGTGTCCCCCTCTTGGGAGCTGCGCTCCAGCTAACCCAGATTTCATGCAGTGTGACACACTGTTCTCTGCTCAGAGCTGGCTGTCTGAACCCTGGCAGCCCCGCGAGCAGACACGGCTTAAATAGCAGCCGGGAGAGGCACGGACAGCAGGTTGGAGCAGGGGAACCTATTACTGTAATCCGTCTCTGTGAAGTTAGTCACACTCCCAGCAGAGATTCTTTGGCTTTAGCTGTGATTTTTGCTTTCTTATTGACACTTAAATTACTGTAAAAGACTGTTTTAAATGTATCTTTTGATACATATCTGAACAGAAAGATGTCCATACAGTGAGATCACTTATCATCCCTTTCTTCAAAGTCAGACGTTTACATAGATTTCCTTAGTATTCAATGGGGTTGCGTTTTGAAAAAGTTTGATTCATCATTGTAGATGTCCTTCAACAAGCGTCTACACCAGTCTCCTGGAGTTCTGGTCCCTTTCGTCTTGTCAGAACTGGTGTAACCGGGGCAGGTTTGTAGGCCACCTTCTACGTTACTGAGATCAGAGCTTTATGAAGATCTGTCTAAAACTCCTTATGCTGCTTCGTAACTGTCTTCTTTCTAGGGTCAATCTAGGCTCTTCTAAGCTCTGGTTCCATGCTGATGGAACGATCTTACATGCACTATCAGAGCATCAGACTCTCTGTCTACCTTCAAAGAATCCTTAAAGACGGAGCTCTTCAGAGTTTTTCTTGTCCTTAAAGCTCTAACTGCATTAATTACTTCCTGTTGGTTTATAGTACTCAATGTATGGTAATTTGTAATCTGTGTTTTAATTCAATCTGGTAGGTAATGTTATATGCTCTCCCAGGATACTGCAGGTAGCTTAAAATTTGTCTATTATGTTGTACTTCAATGTCTAATCTTTTGTAAGTCACTTTGGATAAAAGCCTCTGCTAAACGCATAGATGTAGATGTAGTTTGAGTCCCTCTGACAGAAATGCTGCCATCCCCGGACTTCACAGTTGGGATGGTTTTCTGAGGCTTGCAAGTCATGGAAACCCTCTTTGCAGACAGTAATTATGGTTTTCATTCTGCTTTTGGAATAATGGCTTCTTCATTTCTGAGTGGCTTCCCTGAACCAAAAGTTTAAGATCGATTAAAGCGGGATAACATCACAACTTTAGGCATCTAGAAAGCAAGTGATGAATGTCAATGGTGGAGTCCCACCATTCTCTCCCTAATGTTGTTTGATTTTATTTTCATCGAACAAGAAAACTGACCGTTTAGGTTGATCCCGGTTTTGGAACAAATCCACACATCTGGCTCCGTCGATCTCAAATGTTGTGAGTCTGTTAGGAGCGTACAAAGCCATGGTATCATGATCATGGTCGGACAGTAATCTTTGTGTATGTAAGTGAAATACTCCAAACAAACACTTTATGTTATAATATTAGCGCTTAGCAAATCAAAAGTAACTGTTCTTTATAACTGACCCAAAACAAAAAAGAATAGTTTTTATTTAATTGTAGCCAGTGGCAAAAATTGTCTGTTCAAATTAATATTAGTTTTGATTAGCAGATTCTTGTCTGCTTGGACTATCATACTTGCTGAACTGAACTGCCCAAAATCAAAAGCTTCTTTCTTTATATTTCGAATATGTCACTTGTACTCCGAATTTTCATTGCTGCTATATCCGAAGTCCCATATTGTAGATTCTGTGTAGTTAAATCCTATTCTCGTATAGTTCTTTATATTTCATTATACTATTTGCAATCCGAATTTTCATTGCTGCTATGTCCGAAGTCCCATATTGTAGATTCTGTGTTTAATCCTATTCTCGCAGAGGTCTTATAATTTATTAAAGTATTTAAAATTGCTATCAGGGTGTAAACTGGACCGGGGAATTAGAATTTCGTCCCACCTCATGTACCACATGTGATGTGATGACAAATAAAATTCCTTGATTCCTTGATTCCTTAATGTTTTGCACTCACAGAGTCTGCTGTGTGTAAAAAAAGAAAGAAATCTGTTTTAGAAATAATTTGGCTTCCACAGCATGACTGAGCACCTCGTTTACTCAAGGAACATGAAGTATTGTTTTTTCTGCCAGCTGCCCCAGCAGTTCACACCATCAGCTTTCTTTGTCACTCCGGGAATTTGTTTTTACATCTAATTAAAAGGACTACCGACTGCTGCAGTCTGTTTTGGGGTTTGTCAAACCATATTTTTCTAAAACCTTTATCAATCTTTATAATAGCAAAATGTAAATTTATTTAAAATCGTACTATTTTGAAAACCATTACATAAAAAAAAAAAAACATGCTTACAATTGATTTTTAACATTTTTAACTTGAAAATTATGGGAAATCAAAACAATAAATAAAGGGGAAAATGATATTGTGGAACTAAATATACCCCAATAGAAACTATTCAGCTGTACAGTCTACTATATAAATCATTTGCACCTGACAAGCAAAATGGAACAATCCTGACAAAAATATATACAATATGTATTATAAATATTAAAAACTGGTTAACCCAAAAATCAGAAGTTACCAAACTGAAACAAAATATAAATATAAGGAAAAAATAAGTTTGAGTGACATGTATATATTTAAAAAAAAACTGACATTATTTGATAGCACTCAGCTCAAGACTAGGAAAACTTAAAAGCTGTAGAATAAGCAACATCTGATTATCCTTATAAGTAAAATGAACTATACTATTATGCTAAGCGAGGGCTAAAAAAGGTTTAATTGTACTGGGATGTTTTCACAGCGTTGGTGTTTACAGCCTCTTACACACATAAAACACACATAAAAAAAACTTTCTATCTGCAGTCTGACTCCACAGGAGCATCGACTGGCGTTATTGTTGCATTAGTGCGCCCCCTAGAGGAGAGCATGAGTCAGGACGTTTGTATTTGTGTTTTATTCTAGTAAAGAAAAAGAAACATTTGTTACAAAATTGCCCTGTTTAAATGATAAGAAAGTGCTTTAAAGGACTTTACATTACATTCACATATCCATCTTTAAAAGCAACTACATTCTGAGTTTTAATCTGAAAAGAACGAGATGCTGGCACAACTTCCAGTTCCGGTTGTCCCCCAGGAGAACTGCTCCCCGAGCAACAGCGGGAGGAAACTGGTACAAAATGATTGAGGAAAATGGTCCTTCGGCTCACGTAAGTGTTTCTCTAATGTTTTTTGGCAGTCCTCTACATATCTCTTTACAGTCTAGTGGGAAAATGAGTGAATAAACCTTCTATATGTAATAATTTTAGCTTTGTGAGGGCATCAGTTGAAGCTAAAGGTTAGCTTGTGGCTAACAGATTAGCCCATACATCTGGTCTGTTTATCTTTGTATGTTTCTGTGTTTAGTTTTACTGAAACGGTTTAGCAGTAAAATATAACATTGCATGTCTGAATGATTTTTGTAAAGTATTTCTCCTACCGAGCTGCTTTCAGTTTTTTCCTAACATTATTAATATTTTTTTAAATGATTAAATTAGTTTATGGTTTCAGAATTGCGATTTCCCATTTCTGCAACTCTGATGGGAGACATTAAATCAGTATGTCATTATTATGAGACTGAGGAAACATTATGATCTCAAATTACTTTGTATGCCATTATAACATGTTAAGAAACTAGAAATTCATGATATGTCATATTATCATGTTATTATTATGAGATATTATCTTATTGGTCATGAATATGACATTGTCCCAGTTGTTAGTTAGATAAAATATGATACTGACTATTGTATTTATAATTTACTATTTTTATTATAAGATACTGTGTGATAATTATGGGATGCTTTGTGAGTAATGTAAGATAGTGTCTCACAATTATTAGATGGTATTATTATTATTAGAAGTTGAAAATATAGAAAAACCACAAGTGATTTCAAAATTTTGTGGCACAGTCATAATTGTAGCATACTCTACTTTATAATAAGATAGTATCATTCATTTTTTCATTATTATGATGAGATATGTCACAATTTTGATAAATCATGATGTATATAGAAAATACTACTAAAAGAAATATTATCATGACATACTGCCACTGTAATGGAGAATGTTAGGAGATATAAATTCTTTCTTTTTTTGTGTTGTTGAATTTGTCTTTGTTTCACCTCCTGCAGGATCAGCCGGAAGTGTCCTCCTCATCCCAGGCCAAGCAGAAACTCGAGGGGCTTCTGAACAAGAATATGAGGATCCGCATGACGGACGGACGGACTCTGGTGGGTCTCTTCCTCTGCACAGACCGGGACTGCAACGTGATCCTGGGCTCAGCTCAAGAGTTTCTCAAATCCTCAGGTGAGAAATGATGGACACGATATAATTATTTTTTTTGTATTTCATTTATCACTTTTTGAAGACGTATATGTTCTGTTGTTTTAAAGCATTCACTTTGATTTGTGTTTAAATAACCAAAAACAGCAAAGAGGCTAAAATAACAGTTTGTCACTGAGATGTTATTGTTTTCTGTGAAATTAGATTTTAAGTTGGCAATATGTGTAGGTGTTTGGACCCAAAAAATGAGATGTAACGTGGACATTTAAGACATGGGCCGTGGTTTTACACATAAAGTAGCTTTCAAAAGTATACACACCCATGTTAAAATGCTACTTAGAAGACTGAATGAGGCAAAGTACAAAATATGTACGCTGCCCTAGTTATTTTATGTCTGAAAACAGGGTAATAATGTATTTAACAGCTTTAGCTTTTCAACAGCTTTGTTTTTTTTAGGGTTATGTTTGAAAAACCAAACATTAGGTCTTTGTGTCGTGGGCATTTTTCCTGATTCGACTGAATCAAGCCTCTGTCGTAAATGTGTTCCGTTCTTCCTTCAGACACTTTCTCCCAGGGTGAACCGAGAGTCCTGGGCTTAGCCATGATCCCTGGTCACCACGTGGTATCCATCGAGGTGGAGGCTGAAAGCCTGGAGGATGCAGAAGGGTTTGGAGCCAACCACTGACTAAGAAGAGCTGTTTGGGTTTTTTGGTTTTTTTTACCCGACATTCATGTGACTGTTTCCTGTCGAGGCCTGTGTCAGGACAAAAAAAAAGGTCATACGTGTTCTCAGAGGAGCTTTCAACTACTTAGGCGGCGACAATAGAAAACTCTAGTGGAAGTCGCTCCATTGGGCTGAATGCACATGTGACAAGTTTTGTGAAAATAGATGGAAACTAGTCTTCTTTGTTAGTGTTTTTGGAATAAATTGAGCTAATCAACCTCTTATTTCTGATCTTAATATGTAGCATGATGCTATTAAAGTACATGTGAAGCTTTTACAAGTGAAGAAAAAAAGTTATTAGGTTGGATGTTTGTTAATGAGCTTAAATCTTTTCCGTATGAGTGGAAAAATGCTTCAGGATTTAGCTTTTCCGTGAAACACACTTTAATGTGTTTAGTTCAGGGATGTAAAACAAATAAGATGAGTCTAGATGTTTTTTTTCTTTTTCTTTAATACACTTCAGTCTGTCCACCGAGTCAGTTTGGTGGCAAGAAAAACAATTTTTTTTGTCACAACCATAAACCCTAAAAAAAAAAAGAAAAAAAAAAGAAAAGCTGTTCCTCTCATCTTTAAATACAAAGAGCCCTGTCACATTTTGGGTTACAAAATAATCGGTTACAGTCACTCTGTCCTCAAGATGGTGGTAACAAAATAACTTAAGTTTGTGCAAAAAGAAAAATTTATTTAGCTCCAACATCAGAGCCTTGAACCAATTCCGCTGCAATTTAGTTTTGTGTTTTGGATAAATATTATCCCAAAAAATATTCTGGTCATTAAGTGCATGGAAATTCAAGCTTCAACTTGGGCCGTGTCGTTACTATTTATAAACGAGACTCTCGGATTGCCGCTGCGGATACATGCCGTTCGGAGAGTGTCTTTGAAAGGCTTTTAAAAAATCTGTAACATTTCAGTAGAGCAGAAGCTGTGGAGTGTTTCCCCCCCCCCAAAATAAAACTTTTAAAGAAAGGCAAATATATTTAATCAAGTCGGTTCCTGTTTCCGTTGCTGTATATACACACAACATTTTTAAATCAATATATTACCCTCACTAAAGAACCCCTCCGAACCAGTTCTAGTTAATAATATCAAAAAGATCCACAGGATTTCAGTGTGTTTCACCGTTACTCCAGGAGCTCAACAGTAGGCTGTGAAATTTCAGAAACTATAAAAACCTCTTGCCTCTTAAGTCAAGAAAAGTCACTGGAATTAGTAAAGCTGTGGTTCTTCCGAAAAATACTGCGAGCACATTGACCTCTCTTCTTCATCAGCACTTTAAAGATTGGCACAAAGAAAGGAAAAAAAGCAGAAAAATCCTTTTAGTTTCTTTAAAAAAAAAAGAGCAGAGGTGTCGAAAGAAAGCCTTTGCTTTGTTCAGCCACCATTTACCAGGAGCCACAGGTAAGTTCTTATGAGGTTACGTTTCTGGGGGGAAAAAAAAGAAAAACGTTTTTGTCGCTCGATAAACAGCGTCCAGGCTGATTTACGAGTTCATCGGGAGATCCGGTACAGATCAGTTCTGCTCTCTAGTTGTACTCGAACTTGAAGTGGTAGTTCCCGCCAGACTCAAAGGGGTTAAAGTGGAACGGCCAGCCTCTCTGTCCGCCGCCACCGCCCTGCTGGCTCTCCGGGTCCAGAGGGTCCTCGCCTTCGTCAAACTTCTGCCTCATTTCTAGAAACAACCAAAAAGTTAGGAAGACTCAGAAGTGGAAGAAGTTTAGTGAGATTATCCACAATAATGATAATCTTAAAAGTGCGGCATGCATAAAGAAAATTCGAGTTGACACATTTTGCTTTGTTTCAGGGGCAAGTTGTTTTTTTTTGAGACTTCCACATCTAAAGATTTTAATGTCGATTAGACGCATGTCTGAATCTGATGCCGTTTGTTTACGTATTTAATCTCAGTTTAAACCAGGCTGTTGTGTGATGCCACAGATCGTTAGAAAACCTTAAAGATTAATGGTTTAACCCCCTCTTACCTTAGTTTTTAAGCCATGTTTTTTTTATTTTATTTCCAAATCTCTTTAGTTTTTATATTTCAAAATAGAATAAAGTTTTTATAAATCATTTGTACACAACCAGCTTCATGGTGGTGCTGTGATTCAAAACACACAAACCCAACGAACCGCAACTTTCCATTTTTACAGTGCTTCTTCTTGGATCTTTATAAACTTGCAAAATTAGATTCCCTCACTGTGGATATCTATAATTTATACCAAACATGATAGATATGTAAACATCCCCCACAAACACAAGTGATCGGGGCGTTGAGTAAGTTCCTCACCTGGGTCGATAAGGACTTCTTTAGCAGACGCGATATCAATAAACTTCTTTTCCGCCTCTTTCTTTTCTGCTTCGGACTGGAAATTGTCAGGGTGCCACTGCTGTGCCAACTTCCTGTACGCTTTGATGATCTCCTGCTTGTTAGCGTTCCTGGGGAAAGCAGAGACAGAGGGTTTGTTTTGTTTTTTCCTTAAAAAAAAGGCTAAATTTTAATTAAAACCAGTTGAAGTTATACTGAGCATAATGGATCCAGATGGACGCATCACCTGCTAACTCCCAAGATCTTGTAATAGTCTCTCTTAAGAGAGAGCTTGAGCAGCCGCTGAGCTCGTTCCAGACCTTCTCTGATGGCGGTGCTGTCACCATCGAACTCCTTCGCTTCCTGGTAGTCTTCGACAGCTGAATTTGAAACATTTTGAAGATTAAAAGTGGATCCAACAGAAAATCATTCTGCTTGCATGGAGGTTTAATAGGTGGAGAAACAATCCTATAAAAGACACTTTAGTGTTTCATTTGAACGTGATTGAATAATCAGATCTCTGACCAACTCCTCAAAAGAGAAAATAGGGCCCAAAGTTTTTAATTAATTTTGGACTTTCCAAAAAAGAACTAAAAGTCAGAATAACATATGTATTTGCACACAACACGTGCAGTAGTTTAGTTTAAATGCTCCATAAGATGTTGCAGAGAGAACCGTTTCAATTATTGGCAGCAAGTAACGTCTTTACATTTACATTTATGCATTTATCAGACGACTTACAAAAAGAGGGTTTAACATTGAACTACGACGCATTTTACTCTGTTACCTGCAATATGCAAGGAGAGGATTTAACATTAATGATGGACACTCATTCACATCATTTAGGTAAACACAGAAGGCCCAAGTACCATACATTGGGTGCTAATTAATATCGGGGGGGGGCGGGGGGCTTACCTACACAGAAATGGCGCTGTCCAACACATTAGCAACGAGTACAAAAACTTCTAAAGTTTGGGAAAATTTTTGCCTGGATACGGTGAATAAAAAGACTACTTGCAATTAGTGATGGGTAGATGATGCGTCATGAAGCGTTTCGACACAGCAAAACTGTGTCGATACTGTGTCACTGAATACTGACACCTGCTGGACATTAAAAATCCCTACAGGCAACTTAGACTGATTTGATCAACCAGTGAACAATAACATTTAACTCATTTTATGTTATTTTATATAATGTATTTTTTCATATCTTACGTTTAATTGAAAATATGTGATATTCTTAGATACATTCAATAAATAATGTGAACATGAACCAAAAAGTGAAAATTTAAGTGAATGTGTTTGAAATGAGGATGCTTGTGGACTGGGGTTTTTCTTCACAAATTTTTATTCAAAAAAATACGTTTTTCCAACGTTTTGAAATTTTGTCTGATACGCTATTTTGACTAAGAGTCAATTTCAGCTGAATTTTGATTCAGATAGATCAAGTAGAAGCTGTGGAGAACCGGATGAAAGAACGAAATGAAAACAATTCCATTATTTTTCCAATGTAAGATCAAAATGGTCCCACACTGCGGAAATCTTTCGTTTGCCTTGAGGCTCCATAATTGACGCTGTTCCGAAAAGGAACAAGAATTATTTTGGCAAATGCATCCAGTTGACTGATTCGCTTCCTTATAAACACAGTTTGGTGCCTCGGTGTCAGTTCGAAACAGTTGCTGTATCGGTCACGTGACTTGGTTAAATAAATACGCGCACCAACACGGGTTTTGGTCTATGAGCTTTGATACATGCGGCGACGCATCGGTGTTGCACCAAATTCTGCGACCCATCATACTCTGCAACCACAGGAGGCGATAGCGTACATTCTTCACACTATTAACCCATCGTTCAATAAATCAGTAAACGATAAATACATGTTTCCAAGCACTTTGTTGGGTGGGGAGGGGGTTTGAAATGGTTTTTAATATTTCTGCCCCCCAGATCAGCTCTCTTTTAAACTATTTCCCAATTTTGTGTCCCCTCCTCACTACAATCTGGACTTACTTTATACAATATGTGACCCTCACATAGCCATTTTCACACAGGTCACATATTGTGATGTTAACGATGGGTTAATAGAGGGTTTATATAGGCCTATTTAAACGGCAGAATAAAGGCATTCAATGCGACGGTCCGTCCAGCTGAGCTGGACGGACAAATAAAAACAAATGCATGATATTTTCTCCGTCAAAGTGACCGGAATAATATTCCGTGAGATTTACATCTCCAGATGTTTTGGTGCTTTCGCAGTTTACGTAAATAGTCTTCTTCTTGGTGTAACACCGGACCCATCACTACTTGCAAGGTTTGCAAAGCAGACATTGCGTAACGAACATAAAATAAAAAAAACGCATGTCAGGCACTTGAAACGGAGTCTAAGTCGCTTCGGTAAGATTCAAGCAAAATTCACACAAATACGTTTTGTTTTAGGTGAAAAGTATAAAGCAGTTGTGCGCCCTGCAACAGGCGACTGTCCTCACTGAGTCATTATTACAAATGCTGATCTATTATATGAGGCCGCTCTCTGTGGTCGATGGTGCCGTGTTTCAACGGATGATAGCCCAGTTCAAGAGTCCGTGCTTACAACTTGAATTTGTATCAACAAAGTCAGTGATTAAAACCGTTAGATTTCAGACTGTTGAGAATTCCAAAGTTGTTTTGCAGTTCACCATTGGACGCACCTCACAAAATGTACTCTTTTATTTACCGTTTTGCTGCTGCTTGGTTTACAGGGAAAAAAAATGTCCACTTGATTTTAAATATATTTTTTGCCTGTCCTTGAAAAATTGACAGATTTATTTATTTTTGGATTCACGTATATACTGACTGAGCACTGGGCATAACTGGTTTCAGATGGGACATTTTAATTTTTGTATGAATCGGCTGCAAAGTTGAATAAAAGATGCATATTCAATTGAAGTACCCATCTTTCTTGTGTTTATTATCATTTGCCACATAACTAAAGCAATTTCATGCTAAATAAAATAAAAAAAAGAATACTTATCCGATTAGTCGACTATTCGTTTCAATGATTGGTGACTAGTCGACTATTATTATAGTCGTTAGTTGCAGCCCCAATGTTGAGTTAGATATGGCCTAATCTTCCTGATGTTGAATAGAGATAAGCAACACGATCAAGCGACAGAGGCAACCTGATCCGTAAAGGTCAGCTGTGGGTGCCACAGATAGGGAGTCTAACCTGATGCTAATGTTGTGGTGAATAGTTTCCTTTGCTGGGATGACAAGCAGTTCAGTTTTGGAGAGGTTCAGTTGAAAGTGGTGATCTTTCATCCATGCAGATATGTCAGAAAGACAGGCCGAGATTCGCGTCGGTACCAAGAGGTCGTCTGGAGGAAGGGATAGATAGAGCTGGATATCATCTGCATAGCAGTTATAGGAGAAGCCATACGGATGGATGATTGGGCCCAGCGAAGTAGTGTACATGGCAAAGAGGAGGGGCCCCAACACTGAGCCTTGTGGCACCCCTGTGGTGAGGTGGTGTTGCGTCGATGTTTGGCCTTGCCATGCCACCTTGAAGGATAGTCCGGTGAGGTAGGATTGAAACCAGGTGTGTCCACTGCCCTCAATGCCCATGTCTGCCAGCTTGGTAAGTAGGATGCTGTGGTTTACAGTATCAAATGCAGCTGAGAAGTCCAGTAAGATAAGAACTGATGATTGGCCTGTCGCTTTGGCTTCTTTTAAGGATTCCGTTACTGACAGGAGTGCCGTTTCCGTGGAGTGACCGCTCTTGACGGCATATTGGTTAGAATCAAGGAGGTCATGTTGGGAGAGAAATTTCGTCACCTGCTTTGAGACAGCTCTTTCGATGATTTTATATAGAAAAGGGAAGAGGGAGACCGGTTGGTAGATCTCCACTTGGGTGGGGGCTAAGGAGGGTTTTTTGAGTAAGGGGCTTACCTGGGCTTGTTTGAAGGTGGTGGGGAATCATTGATCATGTGAGTGGCTGCTGTCACAACGGTTAGAGCTATGGCTTGCAGGAATGTGGTTGGAATAGGATCCAGAGGGAAAGATGTAGGGTGGCTGCCTGTGAGAAGCTTTGATACCTCATCCTCTGGGAGAGGGGGAAGTGAAGAAAAGGAAGCAGTGTGTTCAGGATGGACCGGTGAGGAAGGATGAGCTGTGGTCTGTATAGATGGGTCTGAGAACTGACTGCTGATCGCTGCCACTTTGTCTGTGAAGAAGTTGGCAAATGAATCTGCCGTGAGGTTGGTTGCAGGAGGAGGAGGTGGTGGGTTTAACAGAGACTTGAAGGTAGAAAATAGCTTCCGGATGTCGGTAGTGCTGTGGATCTTGTCCTGATAGAACTCCTTTGCCGTGGTGACGCTTGAGGAGAAGGATGGGAGCAACGTTTGGAAGTGTGACACATCAGATGGCTCCTTTGATTTGTGCCATCTTCTCTTGGCAGCTCTGAAGTTTGTGCGCATTGATCTAAGGAAGTCAGTCAGCCATGAGTGTGACTGCATAGGTCTTGCAGGTTTGGTGATCAGTGGCCACAAGCAATCTAAGGAGGAACTCAGTGTTGAGCAGAGGGACTCTGTGGCATCATTTACCTCCAGAGATGAGAAAGTGCTATCAGAAGAGCAGAGGTTACAAGTGCAGAGAAGTGGGCAGGAGACAAGTTGCGGAGATTGCGACGAAAGGAGAGGGTGTGCACTGGGTAGTTGATGGAGAGAAGCATCAAGCTGAATAAAGTAGTGATCCAAGAGGTGTAGAGGAGTAACTTTTAGTGAGTTGGTCATGCAGGGTCTGCTTAAAACAAGATCAAGTACTTTACCGGCCCCGTGAGTTGGGGGGCTGCTTACCCACTGGAGATCAAACGAGTGAGTTAGCGAGAAGAAATCTGCAGCGTCTTGAGTGTCAAAGTGAATATTCACATCACCAAGGACAAGCAGAGGAGAGCAGGGAGTCTAGATCTTACAGGAAGTCACGCATTTGACCCGGAAGATGTCTTGACATAACAGTGGTTTGATGTTTGACTATTCTAATCATTATCTAATCATTTTAACTGAATGGTTATGTAAAGAGACCCCACACTTAGTTTTTCCCAAACCTTTTTAATAAAGTTTGAGTTTCGGTCGAATCCAGAAGCGTAATGTTGGTCTGCTTTATCGATTCCAATTTGAAATTGTTTAAGATCTTTTTCCTGTGTTGTGCGACTTTCGACTTTTCAGCTACCGAATTGTGGATACGTTTAAATCACTGTCACCATTATTAGATTTGAAAGCCTCTCTTTCTCTTTTCCACTGAAGAGAATTGCACTGAAATATGTTGCACTGAAATAGGTTGATGGAAAATAGGGGAATTGTTTTCATTTGGTTCTTTCATCCGGTTCTTCACAGCTTCTACTTGATCTATCTGAATCCAAATTCAGCTGAAATTGACTCTTAGTCAAAATAGCGTATCAGACTAAATTTCAAAACGTTGGAAAAACTTTTTTTTTTTTAATAAAAATTTGTAAAGAAAAACCCCAGTCCACAAGCATCCTCATTTCAAACACATTTACTTACATTTTCACTTTGTGGTTCATGTTCACATTATTTATTGACTGTATCTAAGAATATCACATATTTTCAATTTAACGTAAGATATGAAATAATACAATATATAATACAAAATAACATAAAATTAGTTAAATGTTATTGTTCACTGGTTGATCAAATCTGTCTACGTTGCCTGTAGGGATTTTTAATGTCCAGCAGGTTTCAGTATTCAGTGACACAGTATCGACACAGTTTTGCTGTGTCGAAACGCTTCATGACGCCTCATCTACCCATCACTACTTGCAAGTAGTCTTTTTATTCACCGTATCCAGGCAAAAATGCTCCCAAACTTTAGAAGTTTTTCTACACATTGCTTATTTGTTGAATGTCGCCATTTCTGTGTAGGTAACCGCTCAACGTAATTGTGCACGTGACTCTCGGCAGACTGTAATTAAGCGAGATGCCTCAGTCTGTTGTAAAAACACGTCTGGCGACAAAAGAATTCATTGTCGACTTTTTCTATTATCGATTTTGTCAACAACGTCAACGAATTGTTGGAGCCCTACTCAACATGCGACACAGCTACTAGTTCAGACCTTGGTCATTTCCCGCCTTGACAACTGCAACGCCCTCGTTTTTCCTGTGTTGTGCGAGTTTCAACTGTTCAGCTACTGAATTGTGGATACATTTAAATCACTGTCACCATTATTAGATTTGAAAGCCTCTCTTTCTCTTCTCCAAACCTTCTGATATCATTAAAAGTTACTTCATTAATAGTTTTTTTATGTGGATTTTGAAATATTGCACTGAAATAAGTTGATGAAAAGATACAATATTAGCAAAAGGTTTTTAGTTTTGTTTTTTAACAAAGTTTTTGTTTGTTTTTAGCTTTTCTGCAAAAGTTATTGCACTTATGGGGAAATAGAAACACATTTATCCAATAAAACCTAAAGTAACAAACCTATTTTACTACTTCCTGTTTATTTAGTTTGCCCATCTGTGCCGCTGTAGTTTTGGTTTCTGGATTGTTCTTAATCGACCTAAACAATTTTCAATGGATCAGATGTTTGAAACTTGGACACACTCGTTCGTTCCAACTGCACAATTATTTCAAAAGTATATAAAAGTGTTTTGAAAGGGATAAAACGGGATGACATTAAGGTTATGGAAAATACCTGAAATCCACATGTAAAAAGTCCTTAAAAAGGTTTAAACTGAGAATTATTTCGGATCCTTGTTCATGTGAAATGTATCCAAATATTAGTGTGGTGTATTTATATATATTTGAGCTTGTGAGGAATGCAGAAAACCCACCTTAAACTCATATTTGTGCACTAAACTTGTTTTGTTTGAACGAATGTATTATTAAAACCCCTAAAGTAAAATGAGATTCATGCCAGGGTGTGTGGCTGGAACTGAATGTTCCTCGGGCTTTGTCTAGTTTAAAAGTCAAATTAACCAGCAGCTGCCGCTCTCTGCTAATGTTGCTGCATCAGGTCAGACATGCTGTCTTCCTACCTTTCTCATACTCCTGGTTGAGGATGTAGGCCTCAGCTCGGTCTCGGAGGATGTTGGCATTTCGGGGGTCTCTCTGGTGGGCCTCAGAGCAGACATCAATGGCCTCGGTAGCTTGCTGAAGCTACAGCAGCATAAAGAAAAATACGTCTGACACAGTAAGGAACCAGGATACGCTCGATCATCAGTTAGTTACAATCCTAAATTAGCTGAAGGGTTTTCTTTCTCACCTTGACAAGACAGTAGCAGATCCTTTCTTTTGCAAGGTTGGTGTAAAACTGGACTTTTGGCTCAGTCTTCATCGCAGATTTGTATTTTTCAATACCTTCTTGAGGCCTGATTGTGGAGAGACGGTTAACAAGACCTAGTGTTAGTTTAGTTTCTGCATAAAGCTGATATTAGATACATTGGCACCAGATAGAGCAACGTGATCAAATCATCTTGTTACTGTTTATATTTCCAATGTACTGTAAAGCATAGAGACAAGATTAATCTGTAACAAATCAGAATGTAAACATCTATTTATCAAGTTTGTTGGTTTAATCTCACTTGTGAAGCTTGTTTTAAATCTGCAACCGAGTGAACGGTTGTCTCAGAGATCTGAGGTCATTTTGTGTTTTCATAAATCATGAACTCAACCTTTGAAATGAGTTGTGATAATATTCCAGGGAAGAGAGTTTCCTGTCAACACGACGGTAATAATATAATAATAATATAAAAACAATAAATACAACAAAATGCAGAGTTTTCATTATGGGTGGTTTACTGTAATGTTTTTATTTTTTTGTGAATTATACCCAATTGTTTTGTTTCCACTTCAAATGAGACAGATTTTCTGAACAATTCAACTGGAGGTAGCTGTTTGTTTATCTTGGTGCCTTTATTCCATTTAAAAAATAAAAATAAAAAATCATTAAATATAGGATTTTTTCTCAGACTTTGTTTAAACAAAGTTTTATGGGGCCCAAAACGATGTAAAATATTCTTTTTTTTTAAATTATTATTATTTTGAAACAGTGTACATTATCCAAACTACTGATTAGAAAAAGGCTAAAATAAAACTACAATTTTTCAAATCAAAGATAAATCATTTCAATATTACTTAAGGAAAATCCACTTAATGTATAATTTATTTTTAGAAATATCATATTTCAATTTTCTTCGAAAAATTGAAGAAGGAAAAGGTTTGCAAATATATGTTTCCATGCAAAAGTTTAGTTTTTCCACACTTCTCCAAACCTTGAAAAAATTTTAAAAGTTACATCCAGACTAGAATCAAAGATCAGATTAAAATTGGGATCTCCAGCTTCACATATTCCAAAAGGGTTAATATTGCTTCAGAAATATTTTTAAGGAATGATCAAGCCACTCTGACCTTCCCTCCTGGATCAACTCCTCTGCAGCATCCAGCTGCTTGCTGAGCTTCTTCACCTGCTTGTAGTGACTGAAACACTCTTTGTCGTCCTGGTCAAGTTTTAGACACTCCCTGATGTGGCTGTTGGGGAAACAAAGTTTCAGATGAGAGTTGAAGGGACAACGAGGACAAACAAACGATCAGATGTCAACAGAATGAAACAGGTGCCAGACGGCGAGACGCTCACTTGAGGGATTCGTGATGCTCTCCGAGGCTGTAATGCAGCAGGCTGAGCTTCAGGAAGGCTGCGCGGTTGTCGTTGCGTAGTCTGGCTGCGGGCGTGAGATCCTGGATGGCTTTCCGTGGTTCCCCCATTCGCATGTAACAATCTGCGCGGTGCTCCCTCGACTCCGGATCCCAGGGAGAGATCTGAGATGTTAACAAAAACAAGAAAATGGCAAAAAGTTGAAGGACTTTGAATAACACTTTTTCCTCTTCATAGACGATTCCTTTGGACCAAAACGGCCACCCACCTCTATGACCTTCTCCAGCGCGTTGATGGCACCAGTGTAATCCCCTTGGTGGTATGCAGCTTGCGCTTCCTCCTGGAGGTCCTCCAGATCACTCGCCTTCATCAGCTGCTGCTGAGCTTCCTTGTGGTCTGCATAGCGCTGCAGCTGGAAAAGAAGCAACATTTGGATGCTGTTCTCCTCTCATAACAGTGAGATTTCTGCACTTTACAGTTAATTTTTTTTTGGTTAAACATTAATAAACATTTATTAAACATACCAACATCTGAAAGTCCTCCCTGGCCTCCTGTGCACTGCCCTGCTTCAGCAGGATGTTTCCTCTTTGCAAGCGGGCCTGAAACGGAAGTGAGAAAGTGAGAAAGAGCAGACTACGAGTGTTAAAAAGCTCTGCTGGGGTCACTGAATATCTCACAGGAAGGAAGTCCGGCTTTAGCTGTATGGCTCGGCTAAGGTCGGGCAGTGCAGACTTGGATCTTCCCATGGCCAGGAACACAGCAGCTCGCTTATAGTAGGTCAGGTAATTCTCAGAGTCGCCCTCTGGAAAACATCAGCGATCTCAATAACCAAAAACAAGAGCAGAAAACAAGCAGGGTCCATGCATCCGGAATCGTACCCACGGCTGAGTGATAGTGGGACAAGGCTTCGGCGAGCTGACCGGCTGCCAAAAGTTTGCGTCCCATCTCCAGATGGTGCTCGATCTCGGCTTGAGTTGCGCCCAAGACACCTGCAATACAAAGCGGAGCATACGATTGCACTGGAACTACAACCAATCGGTTAAGAGAAATTGTTCCAAGGCAGCTTGTCGTGGTTAATACATTCATTTTGAGGAATTTCACCTGTTTTCACACAACTCTGATGATAAAATTACAGAGTGGGGTCTGGTGAGCCATAATGGCTCTTGAAGAAATCAAACTGACCTTACTCATAGTTAATATTTTTAACTGAAACTAAAATTATAGGAAGTGAGAAACAAAGGGTAAAACTGGAACTTGGTGCCAGATTGAAACTCTAACATTTTAAACACTGCAAAAAAAAAAAAAAAAGAGAGAAAAAAATCAGTTTTACAATGTTTATACAACATTTTAATGCAAAAATATCTAACATGATCAATGTGCTTATAAAAAAATGTGTGACAGGCTTCTTCAAACTAGCTGACTGGGAGTGCACAGCGCAACACACGTTACACTTTATAAAGGTGTAAGAAAGTCAGGTAACTATAAACTTTCACATTTTAAGATTTGTCTTTTATCTCAACACTCTTAACTATGTAAACACTGTGCTGCAACATTCTTGTGATTTTCTAAGCTAGATACCAAATCTTTATATCTTCTTACATTTTAAAGGAACTTTATTAAGGTTGATTAAACTGATTTTTTTTTTTTTTTATTTAGCTGAAAAAAAAGGGATAAATAAATAACTTTTGCTAATTTACAATTTCCCTAAAAGCAATTATTCCTTTTTGATGTCTAATACAGGTCTATTACAAACAATTGGCTGTTCTGTCAGACCAAAAGGAAAGGAGAATAAATTATTTTAAAATGACAGGGACACATGAAGGGATGTAAAAAATAAATGTAGATCATTTGAAACAAGATCAAATCAGTGTTTACAACCTGCACTTTTTTTTTTCTCACAATATTATCTGTTAAAGTTCAATTAAAAGCAATATAACAATCTTTAGAAGCTGCAGCTGTTTGCTAGCTGTTAGCTTCAAGGCAAAACTGCTGAAACTTGACTATGTCAGGAAGAGTCTAATATGCAAAAAGCGCCTGTTTTTGGCGGCTGTCTGGAGATTTTATCAGCCCGTTTGTTGCCGTGAAAGCGGACTCACCGTCCAGCTGGATGTCCATGAGAACACAGAGCAGAGACAGGGAGCACAGCAGCCCGCCGGCTCCTCCAGCCCGCAGACACCGCTCCATATCCGGGTTTGCCGGCTGGCACCAGACGGACTCCTCGGCTCAGCTCGGGCTCAAAATGCTGCTGCTGCTGCTGCTTCGGTTCATTGAGAGCGACTAGAGCCTCGTTCCGACACACATAGCTCCCAAAGGTTGTATTTACCGTCCCTTTCCCAGAATCCTCCGGGCGGAACTGAGAGAAGCGGCTGAAAGGTTCCTAAGCCAGAAACCAAAACTTCGAAAACGACAAAAAAAATAAAAATAAAATAAAATTTTGTAACTTAAAGACGGTGGAATCAAACCACCGACAGTCTGTGTAGTTTTGTAAACGATACCTTTGGGGTCCGCTTTCCCTTTCTGGCCTGGATTCTTCTGATTGGTCCACATGGCTCCGGTGCGCGTTCGCCTGTAGACGTGGGCTGCTCTGATTGGCCGGTCTATTTTAACACTGGCAGCGCTTTCCAGTATGTCGCCAGTAGACCTTGTAGGTGTGCCAGATAGTTAATGGGAATAATTGGTCCTTTACCAATAACCAGTTTGTTTTAAAGGTGCGTCCGATTAAATATGATTTATTTTAGTAAATAATATCAGAAAGTAAAACATGTCAATTTATTAGGTTCACTTGTTTTTTTTATTATTAATTTACAAAATAAAAGTTTACATTTATCATAAACCTGTGGTTCTGCTGAGGTGATCAGGAAGCTTAGGATGTTTTTATAGCAGGCTTCAGTTCCTCAAAGCTGATGGTTCTGATGTCTCAGATCATATTCTTAACAAAACTATAGATTCTCTATGTTTATTTTGGTCATCCGAGTGAGCATTTGGTTAACAATGGGAAAACAGCATCTGTATAAATCGTATCAGCAGAGAAAAGCATAAACTGCTCACGGTCAGGCCATTGTTTTTAACATCAAAACAGGATCACTGTAGGTTTGAGTCTCTGGCATCTCTGCTTCAGACTTGGACAAGGACAGTGCTTTCCTGGTGAGTGCTTGCTTACCTTTTCCACCACACTTTTTCCTTCCTCTTAACTTCCTAATTAGGCAATAAAATGTGAACATACTGCCATTTATACCTATAAATTACCTTTATGGGTATATACTCGTTAAGGAGGAAAACTGTCACGTTAGCAGGTTTCACGTGATTGTAATCAGAGAACATGATTCTTCTATATTTTAAAACGTATTTTGTTTGAATGTAATTCTTAAAATGTTTTTTTTTTTTTTATCATAGCTCTGTAGGTATTTGTAGAACGTGTCATATTAGTGTTAGCTATAGGCATCTTTAACTGATAATATTTTTCAATTTATGTCAATATCAGTTTTTAAGAAGCAACCTTCCAGCATGGAGTTTTATATAAAAAAAAAAAAAGTCTAAACCAAAGGTGATAAAATTTAGTCAGCAATGTTTTATTATGAATGAGAAAATATTTCTTAACAAAATGAAATCACAACAATTAGTGATTGCAAAAATTTAAAATTACAAACGCAACGTTTTCAAACATTTTATCATCTTCAGTTGTAAAAAAAATAAAAACACAATCAAAACTTTATAATTGTTCTCCTTTCTCTCCTAAATGCACATTACAAAACTGTACAAAAAGCAGATAAATCTTAAACCTCTCTCTTCAGAGGTCACAAATGTCTGACCTATTTTGTGAAGATCAAAGCATGATTGGTTGTGTTGGTAAATGTCCTCATGTTGATTTCAGCAGTGAAATGTGAACAACATCGCTGAAATGATTCAACTTGTGTGGTGGCATAGAGAAAAGCTTTGTACAGTGTTTATAGTATCAGTCTTAACAAAGAGTATATTTATACTCTGCAACTATTTACATTACCATGGTTACTGCTCACAGTAAGCAGCTGGTGCACCAACACAACCTTGGACAGAAGGCCTTCATTGAGTGTAAAAAACAAAAAAAACATTTATATACAGGAATAAAATCTGAGTTGACAACAGTGTCACAAAAATCAGACGTAAGCGTTTCGTCCATAAGTGCTGGCCACGGCACTTCTGTTCGTTGCTGGTCCAGAGTACGCCGTCCCTCTGCTTTGATAAGCCAGCGGGCTGCAAAAAACATAGTGGAATGTTGAGAGTAAAGCACTGTGAGTACAACGCATGTACACACAGTTGATGTGCAATGTGTTAATATGAACAATGTTTTTTGTTAATTTAGCAAAAGATAATGAAAATAAGCTCTGGATGTCTGACAGAAGCCTTTACATTTAGCTTTAATTTAGCTTTTGAATAGGTTGGTGTACAGTAAAGTGAATCATTGTATGCCTAATGTCCTGCTTTACCACCGGCTTGATTGTTGGTATAAGGCTTTAGGCTGATCTGATGTGTTTGAGTTTCTGCAAACATGGCGTGGTGCATTATGGTCTAACGTCTGAACTGTCCGACCAGATGGAAACATCCAAACCTTTGCTGTCATATTTTTTTTTTAAAGATGTTCGAATTCCAATGGAAACAAACAATCTCCACATGTTTGAGCGAGCCATGAAGCAAAATATAAGTTTTTTTTGCCACTTAAATTTAAATTTATTTTTTTGTCATTTAAAACCTTAAAATTTAACCACACAGTTTATTTGTTAACAAAATTCTACTGGTTACAGGAGGGTTTTAAAATGGTTACATTAGGGCAAGAAAGTAATTGGAAAGATTTCAGACAAACTGGCTGGTTGTCTCATTTAGACAACACTAGATGGCGCTAAACTTTTACTAATTGAAAGCTAACACGCTCTAACGTTCCTCTTCTCTCTGTGTTGTATAAGATTTAAAAATGTGAAGCTCTCAGCTTTCAACGTATGACTCTCAAGGTGATAAGATGTTTAAGTTTGTTTTGTCTCACATAAAGAAGTAAATCAGAAATAAACCCATTTCCCATGGGTCAGACAGATTCAGTGGAACTAGGAATCTTGTTCGGATGGAAAAGTAATAAAAGTTGCTGCCCTCTGACCCTGCACTGCTATTTGACCTTTCTGCTGTTTTTCTAGTTACTTTGACTCAAAACACCAACAACAGTCCTTATTGGAGCATTTCCAATGTGTTGTCCAGTTCACAGCCATTCTCAATGGAAGGTGTAATGAAGCCCTAAACTTTGATTAATTGCAGTTAATTAACAACAGATCTTTCAACTGCCTAGTCAAACTGTAACTTAGTGTTCGGCTGACATGTCTTTCGATGTCTCTGCCTTGCGCTGACTTCTAAACAAACGGCGACTGGAACTCACTATTTTTCCTCCCTGCCTGTTTTGCAGGAGAAGGTGAGACAGACTCCCCCGGCTATGGCGAGCACGGCCGAGCACCAGCCGATGTACAGCCCTTCTCCTATTTCGTACCTGCACAGGGAGAAAGACAGTCAACCGATGTCGTACTTTAAGCCCAGTTGTACAACTTTAGCTCAGCTCTACCACTCTGTCTTACTTGGTTCCTGGATAGAAGGGATCAAAGAAGTCCTGCGTGATATTGAAGGCGTACCATGACACAGACACCATGGTGCAAATACCTTTTTAATAGACAAATAAAATCTTTAGAGAGCTGCCATTAAACCTAGTTCTTTAGCAAGTTCTAGATATTTTCCTGCTTTAGCAGAGCTAATTTTAATTTGTGTCTGTTTTCTTAATTGAGTGTAAAAAAAAAAGAAAAAAAGGACCATATAAATCATCCAGGCCAGTGTGGCTCAGGGACCAGGATTACAGGTAACTTCTTTAAGAAACCCAGTGAAAACTTTATAAAGGAATGATTTAAATTTCCAATAAAACCCAAACCTGATTTATTGACCTTCAAGAGAAGCTCCTTTATCTCAAGTTTTTATACGGCGGCGCATCAGCAAGTCATAATTCTTAGCCGCTTTCTTGACAGATATTCTCGATGGTCGGATGGTTTTCTTACCTTGCAGGATGAACAGCACCCCGGCGGTTCCTGCTATCCTCCCTTTGAGAACGTAGTTTTCTCCCCCTGCTTTCGAACACTGGATTCCTATCAGGGACCCACCCAAGCCAAAACTGCCCAACAGTATGGATGCAATCATCAGTGCACGGGAAGCCTGGATATAACCTTGAGGAATACGTCAGAAAAATGTAGTCCTCATGTCATCTACAGCTGTGAAAGTTTATCTCCTCCTCATACCCATAAAATCTTTTAATCATTTAACCTCAACATCTCATTACATACATCTTTTTTTTTATAGATCCTATAAGATAAGGTTAATGGTAATTTAAGGTAGGAGAGTAAATATAAAAAAAATACAAACACAATAAACTCTTTTGTTACATCTTCTTAATTTCTTTCCCCCCTTTTAAACATACCATTCAAAGCAAGCAACGATGGGAAGTCTCTGCAGTTATGGACCCCGGTTGAATCCGTTGCGCAGGACATCCACAGATTTTCATAGATGGTGGAAGTGGTAATGACGTTCCCATCCACGGTGGACACCTTCCAGTAGCGGTTTGGCAGCGCGACCCCAACCATTACCCATCCGACGAACCCTAGTATAAAAGCCACGACTTCCACGATTGGATCCATGACCTCTTCCTCAGTCCAGTTTGCAGATATATATATATATAAAAAAGTAGAATATTTTTTATTATTATTATTTGGGGAAAAAATAGTTCAGAAAGCACGACCCTCCTTTGAGTTCCCAATAGGCTCTGTGAGATGTGTCTGGGTCCTCAGATATGTATAATCATTTATATGACCGTCTGTTTCTCCTCCCACTACCCTGTCTTACTCTCTCCCTCCGTTCACACAGACACACACACATACGTACACACACATTATCTCCTTTTTTTATTTTACACCCCTGAAACTGAACAGGTGTTTATCGGCTCACTCTCAAGGTCCAATGGTCATCAGTCGTCCTTACTGTTTTTCTTTTGTGGTGAGTGCCTCCAAAATGTTTAGTTTACATTACATTTAGACAACTACTTGTACTGAACGTATATTTACTTTTGTCCAAATGGTCAGACTTCTGAACCATTTCCCCAATGCATCTAAATTATTTGTGTCTAACTTAAATTAACAATCAAGGATCATCAACAAAAGTTGATACTCTATATTATTTTCTTATTTTTGCGCAGAGGCAAAATTCCTGTACCCCAAAAGGTCTGGACGCAAATATCGCAATGAAGTTTGGTGTTTCTAGATGTTTTTAGGCTGTTTTATTGTTTCGATTTAAATATCTGAAGGCCACGGGACTGAATCAGAATCAAAATCAGGACGACACGTTCACCGGGTGTCACGCCTTGCTTTTTGGAACAATGTCAAGACCCAAGAGGAATAATCTGAAGGATGCAGCCAAGCAGAGACAAAAGTTCACAGTTTTTCAGTTTGTTGAACCTCATTAATAACCTATGGGTCAGCACCAACAAATCCTGTCAATGCTTTAGGTAGACCCCGCTGATAATATTAAAGATAAATGTTAACCTACAATTGGGACTGAGCTGTCAAGCCTGTGGAAGTGAGAAGATTTATAATAATGCAAACACATTTGTTTGAAGGTCAACAATAAGGATCTAAAAAATAGGGCAACAATAAACCTGAGCTTTTCCTCTAGTTGGTCAAGTTTCAGGAAGAAAATGAAATCTCTAAAGCATGTTTGAAGTGATCAAAACCGGTAAAAATAGTCAAAGTGATCATTTTTTTTAAATGTCTGATAATTCTTATTTGTGTGATCTGTAAATTAAACAACTTAAAGAGTTAAAAGTTAAAACAGAAAATAGACATAACACAGAGCTATTAAAGGATAGGTTTCTGAATTGTCCAGTAATCATCTCTTATTTATAAAGGCTTATTAAATTGAAATGTCTTTTAAGTCTGTTGTTTATATGACACATTTCTGTAACTGATTAGAGTGGATCTAGGTTTCAAAGATCAAAATTGATCCAGGAAGTGGGCTGATCTTTAGAAATTATTATTATTTTTTTTATGAGCTGGTTCTTTATATTTATATTTATATCCAACAAAAGCCTAAATATATATTTAAGCAATGTTTGTTTTCTTAAAAAAAAAGTTACACTTTAAGTGAAGTAAAATTGACAAGACTTTATAGACAATATACTAAGCAGCAACATATTTCTGTCTATACATTTAAAAACAGCAAAAACAAAAGTAATACATTTTTCCAAATTATAATTGATTTGTTTGTGTTTAGGTTGACGAAATCAGAGGACCCACAAGGATCACGTTGATCAGGAGGTTTTAGCAAACATATCAGGAGAAAAGCAACACAGGCCTGTAAAAAAGTGATTTCTGCCCGACAGATTTATCGTGTTTCTGCAGTTTTTGTCTGAAATAAATGGATCATTGTCAACAGACATTTTTTTTAGATCACAAAGAAATAATCTGAGGACGTAAAACATTTTGTTTTTAAAATGAGAACTTCATGTACTGAGAAATCCATCCAAACAGACATTGCCCACTGTGAAAGAGTAATTGCCTCCTAAACCTAATAATTGTATTTTACATCATGTATGCAGACTTTTGCACCAGTCTTCCTTTAATTATTATTTTAATACAAACAGATTTGCAGGGACACAGAATTTCAGTCGAATTGAAGTCCAACTTTTATTATTATTATTATTATTATTATTATTATTAATATTATCCTCTCTTTCAAAAGTTCACCTCGGTTTAAATTTTATTTAGAAATAACATCAGAGGTCTTTAAAATCCCAGGCCTAGATGCCTGGTGTCCTGAAACATTTGGATGTGTCCCATGTCCAACACACCTGACTGAAACAGCTAAATCATCTCCTCAGTAAGCAGTGAAGTTCTCCAGAGCTCTGCCGAAGAACTAATTATTTGACTAAGCTGTGTTTGAAGCACAGACACACCTAAACGCTGTTGTCCAGTCGAACGCTGAGGTATTCATACTCCTCCACTTCTTCTCTTATGATGGGAATAGTGTTTGAGCTAACCCTAAGAGTAGGAGGAATTAAAATTAGGTTTTTACATCCTGTCACAAAGCAGTCCACCAGCTTCCTGTCCATCTCTGATACAAACATGTGTATTTGCAGATGACTGGGTTTGTTTGATGGCAGATGCTATGGCAACAGGCAGATGGTCCTGATCTCTTCTCCGGTGGACAAACAGAAGCTTCTCTGGGATCTTTAATGATTGTGCAGTGAGGATGCTGCACAACATTTTTAACTTTTCCTTTCACGACCATGTGGTTCCCTGGAATCTCTCTAAAAACAACCTTAAATTTAACTAAAATATGGTTAATCACAGTTAATTCAGGATTTAACAATGGAGGAAATTATATTTAGGATGAGGCTGATGTGTATAGTTTCTTTTTCGCAATGAATCCAAATCATCATGGAAAAATATTAACATCAAGTTCATGAATTTATCATAGGGGCTACCTTAGATTTTAGATGTAAAGAGGACAGGATGTTCAAGATTCAGTCTTTATTACTTATAATTTATTTTGCTTTTTTCTCCTCGTATTTTTAAACTCCTGACAAAGCCTTTTGCTCACATTCGGGCTTGAAACACATTTATTACCTTTAAATGTTTGCAAAAAATATGTTTCATAATTGTTAATTAAAGGTTACCTGGTTACATATTTTATGAAATTTAACTGTAAAATAAAAAAATTTAAGTTCTAAATTCTTCGCATCAATTTTGGCACTCTATTTAAAAAACAACGATTCCGAGAGATTTTTAATCCCATTAATACGTCGTAATCGTATAACAGGAGATTATGAAAGAGAAGAATATTTGAGATTGAACTTCACCTTTCAGCGGAAAAACAATCTTAAACAGCCAGAGATAAAATACTATAGTTTAGATCAAACCTTGTTCTTTTACTTCCAGAAAAGTCTTCAAACACTTTCAATTATCACATTTGGTAAATTAAAAGTTGGTTGGGAAATGGTTAACAGAAAATCCTCCACATCGAGACACTTCTTTTAAATTCAGGTGCTCTCAATCGCATTCTATCTTGGGTCACAGTTGCTTACAAAATCCGTCTAGTCTGTGTGTATTTTCAAGTATGCTGTAATCTTTTTTGTCATATACGTCATTATGGTTTTACGGTTTGCGACTGTTGTCTCTTTTTTTGACTTGTTTTTTCCCCCCGGTCTTCTTGCAGATGCCAAAGCAGATATCTTCCCTTTTAAAGCTTTTCCACCCTTCTCTCTCTCCTGATCTTTTTCCGCCCTTTTCAATTATTTCTTCATGTCCTTTACAATTAATATAAACCTAAAACAACTCCTAATAAAGTTTTATATGTATGTTGTAAATCTGTTGGGTTTCACATTGTGTGACAATCCTGTGTCACAGAGCTGGACATGACACAGTAAAAAAACAAAAATGAGTTTTGCAAGAACACAAAGTTTGTTAAACTACTCTTCATCTTTATTGTGGCTACAGGTGAGTAACAAATTGTTTGGATTACACTCCAATAACTATTCAAATCAAATCCTTTTAAAGTTTTAAACAAATATGATGAATTTTACTCATATCTACATTAAAAATAATATTCATCTAGTATAATCCTGAGCGTCTTTAAGAAATCCCGTTCGATGCTGGTTTATCAAATCTGATTAAATGTTTTCCAATCCTTTCTGCAGCTATTGAGGAAAATAATGAATAGTTTAGGTTTAAAATTGATAATGGTCTATGAGAACTAGACTAGTATTGCTTGTTTCGTTTTCATTCCTCTTTTAAATTATATACCATTTATTTCCCAATAAACCTAATTATCAATACACTGAGGTTGTGGCTGTAGTGGGATAAAAGGATAAAAAGAATAAAGGGTGTGAAAAATTACAAATATTAAGCTTTGTTTTGTGATGAAAACAGCAAGAAAAATGACAAATCAATTTACATTATGGAGAATACTAGAGCTATCACTTATAGTTACATGTCTCAAGCAGTAAATCAAATGTAGAAAGTTATGTCCTTGTTAAAACCAAACAAATAAAACAACCTCACCCATGTCACCGACACATGAACTGCTCTAAAACATGGATCATGCCCCGCCATAAACAGGCCATTTTTACGACCAAACTGTTTGCTGAGCTGCTTTTATAGCTCTTTCAACTGCATGACCGGCTGCTGGGGTTATGCATTTAAAAGGGAATTTCACTGAAGCTTTACCTTGGAGAACAGAATGTATGTGTTTTGTGAAGTGGTACCTGGAAATGCCAGTAAAAGGGACATAGGATGAGCATGTGAGGCACATCAAAGAAGAGCGCACATATAGATGTTTAAACTGAGGCTGCTCCTTTCAAGTAGAAAAAAAATATCAGACAATATATAACTCAACTAGATTTATCTGAATTCAAAAATGCTTAATTTATCCTGAAAGGAAATTGGGTGATTTATTTAATATTATCCAAGTTTCTTTAAAGAGAATCCTAGAATGGAGATGTCATACAGGAAGGATCTCTGATAGCGCTTGGTTGTCCTTTGAATTGAAGACTTCTGCTGTATAGCAGTCTCATGACAGTCATGTTTGTTAATGGCTCAATATCCGGGCAGCAGGGAGAATATCCCACAGGAACATGTCTTGGAGGATACCTTCGGTCGTTTGGCAAGCACCTAATTTGCTTTTGCCACTCTCGGCTACCTGAAGCCTCCTTTTTAACTTATCTGTGAGTCTGGTTCGCACCTCAGGTATTATTCTGTGATATGAGTTCAAGTGAAAATAGTTAGTATTATTTAAGATGAACCATCAAAGTTCTAACTTGCTTATTTAAAAAAATATATATATATTTTCTGCATTTTGAGAATCTGATTTACTTATAATAGCAACTACCTTAACATTATAGATATACTAAAGCAATATTCAGATTACAGTCAGATAATTGAAGAGGCAGGATTCAAAGGTCTGCACTGTTTATTTTATTTAAAGCAGCAATTAGAAAAAACAAACAAAAAACGACGGAAATGATTTTATATCCTCTCCACCAATCAGGTTCTCGCAATATTCAAAACACAGTAATAATCGAAAGGCTGCTGCCAGGCAACTTTCACATCTAACCAACCACTCCCAGAAAGTCTCTCCATTTACTCCCACTTTAATGTCGTCCTTGACCTGACCGGAAGATAAATATTTATAATCTATAATCATATAGCCATTTTTAATGATGAAACACAACAACAGAATTGATATGTCATAACTCTGATGTGAGCCGGCTGTACTACAGATAGATAGATAGTTACCTTCACCTGGCAGACTCTTTCTCGCTCTTCCTTGTGCTCTTGGTATTCCTCATGATCCTTTTTGCTGTACTTTTCCACCATCTGCACCTGGGATCTTGCCTGTTATGGTAGATCTGGCCATTTATTGCTCGTCCTGTTATATGACAAGGAATCAGATATGTGGGGTTGCTTGCACTCTCCAGCGCATTGCTGAGGTATTGCTAGAGCTGCTAATAAGGTGATAATATCTTCTCCTGTATGCCATAATCCTGTTTTTTCTATTTAAGTTAATATTTTTATATGAATCCTCTGCTTTACTTTGTGTTGATCTTTATAGTTTGTTGGAGCTACTACATAGCCTATCCCTTCTGGACAGGAATTTCAGTCATTCGGAAGCTCTTCTATGGAGCAGCATAAAGCTATACCAGCAGCCTTCTTACACAAAAAAAATAGAAAAATAAAATCCAGCACACACAAGCAACAAAAGGTAAGTTTTCAAAATGAAGGAAACATGCAATTGAATTAAAGGTTGAGATGTGCTGATCTTTTTTGGTGAGAAAATGGCAATAAGAAGATGGCAACTTTCTTAAATAACTAATTATTGCAGCTAGAGCATTGTTTTTAGAAACTTTGGATGGAGGAAAGCACGAGTTAATCTTTCCACTATGGACAGTGAGGAAAATCATCTAAAAAGTTAAACTTCACACTAGCCTCATGGTTGACATGAGAATTTATTTTATAATCATTTTCATGCACCTTTACTAGGTGTGTAAAAAATGGTGCTGTGCTTCTCTAATGTAACACAGCAGATTTATTCCTGGTATAAAAACAATTTAATGTGTAAAACCTGAAAAATCTATGTGCATAAATATGAAATAAAATAATATCATCTTAATTTGATTATTTAAATAGGAATTATTTATAAATGACTGGGTCAAGTTTTCTTTTTTTGTTAAGAGAACATTTTCCATTAAGCTTAACTTGCTGCTGCTGATTATTACTCATAAATGTCCGTCATTAGCGTCATCATAAAGAAAAAAGACCATTAGCCTCATTAACATCTTTTACTGGCTCAGTTAAAAATGTAGGAGGGTACTAAATGAAGTATTTAACCCCACCGCTAAGATGGGCCCTTTTTGGTTCTGTCTCAGTCTCAACAAAGATTCAAGTTGCCGGCTTGATTTACAGACAGGAATAGCTGACAGATGCTATCAGCTGTATGTGCCGTTATCAGCTTCATGACGCGTTACTCATTAACCACTCTGACGACACCGAAACCTACCAGGGGCTGATCAGAGAAAGCATTCTCTTTAGCGGGCAAGATGTTAGGAGAGAGAAAAGGACTCATCACACATGCTGTTAAAACACATTTTACCCTGAAGGATTTAACAGAGCAGTGCTAATTCAGATCTGCTCTGGTGAGTTTGAGTTATGGGCCAATGTTCAAGGAGTGACCACTGACTCTCACTCTGCTCTATATTAATCTGTAATCATTGTGTGGAAATGGAGTACAATTTAGAACAATGTGTATGCCATCATCACACTGTAATTAAGCTTATTGTGTAATCCAGTAAAACACCATTTTATTGTTTGACACAGCATGGTGTCCCGCACCAACACAATGGGGCAATAAGTTTGGATTTCAGTGAATATTGTGTCCAGTTAATGTGTAATATTTCTTGAGGGGGTTGCACACACATTTTTCCCCACCAATTAAAAGTTTGGAACTTCAGCACCAGTTCTTGGTATTAATGACATTTATGACTGAGGTGCCACAGAATTTTACTGAGCATAGTTTAAAAGACATAAAAATAGTTGGTTCAACTTTTATATCTTCATCAAATCTTAGAACTTTTTAGAAAAAAAAAATTTATTCATGAATTTTAGTCTCGTTTGTGGCTGTTTCTGAATTATCGTTGCATTTGTTTTGTTGTGCGATCAAGTACCAATAACTAAAAAGCTGTGAAATGCAAAGGAGAAAAGTTAGAGGAACAGCCGTTTAATGTCTGAAGAAAACATTGGGTTCAATTCCACCTCGGGTCTTTCTGCAAGGAGTTTGCATGTTCTCCCTGTGCATGTGTGGGTTCTCTCCGGGTACTCCGGCTTCCTCCCACAGTCCAAAAACATGACTGTTAGGCTGATTGGGAACGCTAAATTGTCCTTAGTTGTGAGTGTGTGTATGAGTGGTTGTTTGTCCTGTATGTTTCTGTGTTACCCTTTGATGGACTGGCAACCTGTAAGCTGGAGGTAGGCACCAGCAGACCCATCCGACCCCCATAGGGACAACGGTGTACAGAAAATGGATGGACGGGAGTTAGTTTATACTGTAATCTTTTGAATATCAACTTTAACACAGGCTTTAAAATTGTTACATTTTTTACTTACTTTTGGTTTCAACTCAAAATGGGAACATTTTTAGACATGTTTTTCTTTTGCTATTTGTATTTAATTTATTGAGACTTGAGATTTTTTGTTTCAAACAAAACATTTATGACCTTCTTCCATCAGACCCAAAGAAAAAATGTTTGACTCACCAAATCACAGCAAAAAGGGTCATAGATATCTATTGGAAAAAACATTCATAATAAATAAAATATTAATATTTTCAGGTCAGAGATTAATCAGTTTACAACAGTTTTTCATTTTCTCTTTTAGTTTGAAGTTTGATGGTGATAAACAGGTAGTGGATGACAATAGTGTACAGGAAATAGTAAATGTGCACGATGGATTCTCTGTCCCGAAGGGAGGAAACAGCGTGGGGAACTGGGAGCTCTGGAGTTAGACCGAGAAGTGAATGTGGTTCCAGGGAGAGAAGGTAGAATGGTGGCAGAAGGTGGTTGTTTTATGCAGGCTGAAGGTAGTCTGCCAGGCGAGTTGAGTGGATCTGAGGTTGACGATTGTTGATGTGTTGATGGCCTAAGAAGGTGATCCAAAGAGTGTTGGGGTTTTCGAGGAGGCTGTGATGATGGACTTGGAGGGCGGACAGGCAGCACAAAAGCGAAAAAGAGAGAGGAAGAGATGGTGAGAGGACCGCTGACCAGTCCTGAGGTCCTGTGATCCAGGAAGAGTTATTGTGGCTCGAAGGTGGCAGGAAATCCAGGGAGGTTTAACACTAGCTGATACCTGGGTTGAAAACACATTAAAGCAAATACTTAGAAAAAACAAGTAGCAATGTGCCACAAGGAATCATTTCACTCAAGGAGAGAACGCAGGAGAGGCTTGAAGTACCAGTGCTGTTCTGTTATCAAGATCAAGGATGACCTCTTTTTTTCACTTGTTCCTCCGCATACACTGGAATAAAATAACACTCTGGGATAGTTAGCCAACTTTTGTTTGCAGAATTTGTAGGTCTCTCCATCAACATAATATTCATAAATGCTAAATCTTGAACATTATCAAAGAGTATCCATAAATCTTTCTGGTCTTTTGGGTATTTAATACATTTATGGAATATATATTTATCAAAATGCTAACATTTTCACTGGTATAATTGTGGTTCGATGCATTGGAGTCCACAGTCACTTTTATACAAATATATAAAAGATAAGCTTAGCCTTTGTGACCTGAATAGAGTCTGTTCTTCCTAGTTTTATGGTTTATTTTTCCTTATCTTTGTGCCTCCCATTATTCTTCCAGCGTAAGTCCTCATTGTTTCCATCCCTGTTTTGTTCTATGGATTTTTGGATTTGTGCCCACACCCGGCTTTTGGACAAGTTTGTTTGTTTTTGAACTTACTTCCCAATCTCTGGAATGCCTGAAAGGACTTTGTCCCCAACACCGACTTTGACTTTTCTCTCCACTCCTTCTTCAAATCTGTCACTACTGTGTATAGAAATGTTACATATAACTTAAACATTTTTTCATGTTTACTTCCTCCTTCCCACAGTGAAAATATGAAAACAAGGCCATGCAAATTAAAACATGGAAGTCAAAATGTTCACATATGAAAACGATTACATAGAGATGGAAACTGGTTTAAGATTGGTTAAAAGGGCGAGTAAGACTTTTCTGAATTGATACAATTTTACATTGTACATTTATCACATGAACGGTATCACAAAGATTATTAATAAGGCAGCAGAGTAAAACAACAAATTTGTTCAGTCCCACTCAGACTAAAACAATGTTAAAAATGGTGACAAATGTAAGTGCACGGTTAATAAGGACTGGAGACCGATCTACCTATAGTTTTACTGGGTTTCTTGTCTCATTAGGGTGATCCATGCAGGACAAGTGTTATTAATCTAACGCATATCCTTTTTAAAGTCTTAAAAGGCAGCATTAGGAAGAAAACTCCTACTGCAAAACACGTTTTCTATGGCTTGAACATATGCAGTCAATAGAGAGAAGGCATCCTGGTGTGATGTGCAGAAATCAGCTGGGCAGATATGTTAAAGTTGATATATGATTTTATTCTAAAATCCAGTTTGCGTTTTAAGAATTCAAAGTATTTAAACTGGTCAAAGCAGAACCGTGTTTTTCTGTGAAGTACACAGATTCTTTAAATTAAAAACTTTTGTGTGTAAAAATATAAACAGGGAGTAAATAGTAGTCTGACTGATTCTTCAATGTTAGGAGCACAAAAAGTACATTACAGTGGACCTCTCCTATTCACGGGTCAGTATTCAAGGATTCCCCCGTTTGCGGGTTTTTAAGTAAATCATAACAATTATTCATGGAAAATCCACCTATTCTTAAATATTTTTGTAGCGTCTTTCTAGAGGAAAAGGAAAAGGCAGCTCAGAGAGCTGATATACTTAGATGATACGTTGTTTGCTTGCATTTACAAAGCAGCGAAATTCAAGAGCACCATTTATTTCGCTTGGTCGGCCTTACACTCACAGGAAGCTCCCAAAATCAGGAGAAAAGATGTGAAAAAAATCCAACCATGGACACAAGGTCCGCCAGATCCATCCTGAGTGGTGGCCGGTGGTAAAAGCACATACGGCACATACAAAAAGCAACTAAAAAATGAATGCTTTTATTTTTTTGTTTTTATAAGATTCATAATATAACTTTCAATTTAAGTCTATTTTACAAAACACAACTCCAAACTGTTGTGGTCTCTTAGCTGCAGGTGTGGTCAGTTGATAATGGTTCAGTGAGTAGAGAGGCTACAAAACAGAGAGTTTGCCCAGGGAAACTGTCAACTGAGTTATGGGACCAGTGTTCATGCAGTAACCACTGAGTCTTCCTCTGGATGATATTAATGTGTAATCACTGTGTAGAAATGCGATAAAAGTGGGAACAGTGTGTAAGCCACCATCAGACTCTAATTAGGGTTATTGTGTAATCCAGTAAAACACCATTTTATTGTTTGACACAGCATGGCGTCACGCATCAACGAAATAGGGCAATAAAGTTGGATTTCAGTGAATGTTGTGTCCAGTTAATGTGTAATATTTCTTTATGCGTGTCCTCACACTTTTTCTCCCCAATTAAAGCTTGGAAATCAGCACCAGTTCTTGGTATAAATTAGGTTTATAACTGAGGTGCCGCAGACAGAATAAAACTAAAACGGGAGAAAAATGTTACTAAGCATATTTTACACTATATAAAAAAAGTTTTATTAAAACTTTGAGATTTTCAGAAAACCCTTTTCACTTCATAACGTTTTAATCTTATTTGTGACCGCATCTGATCAGGACCAATAACTGCTGACGGCAACTTAGATCCATGGGGAGGCTTTGATTCGTAGGAATTTGAATGTCAATAAACCGTGACTCTTTAACACTAGTTATTTTATACGATTGTAAAATATCCAACGTTTAAAACTTTTCTTTTGCTGTGAATAATAAGTATATCTGCGCAGAAACCGGATCAACAGTTGGATGTAACTTGATTTTACTGCAAACTATGTGTGAGCTGGTGTAAAATTCACATCGTAACCTTGACTAAAAAACATAATTAAAAAAAGGGAAGCACCAATATGAAACTTTGACGATACCGATATTAGTGTTACTGTTGTGGCCAATTACCGATACCATAGACACTTCTCCATCCTTTCAACACCTTGGAAAACATCAACACCACTTACAGTACCTCTCTGCTTTAGTTCAACAGCCCACAACCATGGCATTACTATCACATGGTCACTATAATAAGGCAAAGTTTCATTACTAATAAAGTCAGATAAAACTCTAATGACTTTGGCTCTTTCTCTGGCATCTCATTAAAAAAGACCATGGGAAGAAAATAAAAAAGTGTTTTCAGCAGTTGAGATAGGAACTTTTCTTTAAACGTTATTTTACCTTAAAACTGACAAGTGACCCAATAACATTTATAACATTTTGATGCTTTCACATTTTCCCATTTGGCAGAAAACCAGTGATCAAAATATTGTAGTCCTTTTATTTACCAAGATGTAAATAAGCAATTAAATACTACAAATGCGAATGCCAGAAAAGCCTTTAACATCCGTAAATGTGTAAATACCTTTAGATCTTAATATAAACAAAACGAAAAAAAGGAAGTCTGAGCACACAATTTGCTGTTTTCCTCATACTATTCACTACTGTTCATAAAGCAACAATAACACCTTCCTTTGTTCATGAACAACAAAACAAACCTGTACACTCGTATAAACAGTAACTGTTTGCACAGAAAACAAAGTGAAACTTAATCAATTTAAGATTCATTTAAAAAAAAGTAACTAAAGACAGACATGCTTTAGTATGTGAACAGAGGAAAATGTGATTCTCAACCCTGTTGAAGTATGAAAGCTTACTTTTAAACCATAATTGGCTGTAAATTTGTTGCAGCACATATTAAACTTCAAACAAACCTCTTTTTAGCACTTTGTATTTATATAATTTTATTAACGCGGGTCGTTGTATGAGTGCACGTCTCCGATCCAGGTTAGGACTTGGCTGCTCCCTTCGACACCGCCAAGCCGATGAGACCCGCTAAACCAGCCACGCCCAGCCCGATTCCCCCGACGATCGCCATTCCGACCAGGCCATCTGGATTAACCACAAGCAGATGTGAGTCTGCGTGTTTACAAAAACATTTCCAGGACATTATTTCTCAGATGGTTCACTTACCTTTTTTTAAAGCCTTGTCGATGAGCTTCTCCAGCTCCAACGCCTGCTTGTTCCCCGGCTCATTCCTTAGAAGAGTCCGGATGTACTTTAAGGCTTTTTCATATTCCTGGCGGAAAAAAAAGAAACCAGAGGGGATTTTTTTATTTTTTTTATCGTGCCTACCCTCATCGAAAACTAGTCGTGGACATGAAGAGGCATGGTTGGATAGTTTACAGAATTCTCGTGGTGTTAATGAAGAGAAGGAGATCATTTTGACCTGCAGACCATAAAACCCTGATTAGATATCTTTAGAGGACAGTCAGGGAGGGAGCAGAGACAGGCACACTGTTGTACAAAAATGCAGGTGAAGAACCCCCCCCCCCACCAAAAAAACGCATAATTCATTTAATTAGATACTCAGAACAACCTGCACCAGCAGCCTCAGACACAAATTGATTTAGGCTTTTGCTGCAAATGTTTCACGCTACTCCGCAAACACCACGTGTTCAGAAGAACAGATCTTCCAATCACAGGTCTGCCGATCTCTCCTTCCACGGCTGAGGGTTACGTGTTTTTGTGATACCCACTGTGTAAGTTAAACATTTCCTGCTCCATCACAAAACAATGAACCGAATGTTTTTAGCGTCAACTTGACATGACCTCTGTGGTTCGTTTTGTCACTGATCTACGCAACAGTACAGCCAGTATCTTGTAATTGTTTTCATTAAAACTGAAATGAAACACCTTTATCAGGGTTGTGGAGTTTGTGTTACAACAGAAACTAGACTTACGATGATCACAAATATTGGTGCGACTTGTGAACATCACTAGACTTACGGGCAGAAAAATAAATATATTACTTATCTTTTTAACGAAGGCGGTTGAACTGAAACATACTAATCCTTAATGTAGGTGATGCATACCAAGAAAAGAGGAGCAGCTTTAAAATCAACTAAAGCACATTGTTTGCTGCTGCTTACACAGACAAACAAATGCCTAACAGTACAAAACACCTTTTATGATTACCTGAGATAAATTCTATGTCTGAACGAGATGTTTTTGTGGTACTACAGATGGGTTTTGCCCTCAAAATGGCACTGAAGCATCATAATCAGGCTATGTTTTTGGAGCAAAGAGTGAATTTTTTAATTTTGCCTCAAATCAGCAGCTACATGGTTGAAGCTCATATCAAGTCCAACAAGACTGTAATACAAACACATATAAAAACTGGCTTAGGAAGAAAAAAACTGTTTCTATAATAGCTCTGAATTTAAGCCTGTTGTCAAATTAAATCTGCCATACATAGAAAAATCACAGTTGTTTGTTGTGTAACTACGTCACCCCGCCCCATTCATACGATTTAATTAATGCCTATAAGTGGCCGTAAACCTCAGACTGACGTTGTGGCTTTAAAATATATATAGCAACAATAAAACATTGAGTGAATGTATTTGACTGAAAACAAGCAAGTTTTTAAATGAAAAAAAAAAAAGTTTAGTCAGTTACACAAAAAAGTAAGGATAAGGGACATAACCAGATTTTCTTGAAATCCCTTTTTACATTTAATAAATCAACAGAAAACAATTAATAAATGTACAATATATAGCTCATTTCAAATTTAGTGAAGCAGTCATCAGAAACCCTGACATGATTATCTTTTTAGATCTGTATCATTATTAATGTGCTTGGATCATCAGACACTGGTCTTTTTTAGACCAAGTCAGACATCCGTGTTTGAAAACAATTTAACATTAAACACAAAGTATCAGGGGATGGGTGTAGGAAGGGAAAATAAAACATTCTGACGTTCTTTACCTTGAATGTGGGGACTGGTCTAGTTTGTGTACTCACACTCTGCTATAAGAAAATATGACATTATATATATATATATATATATATATATATATAGCAGGGAGTAGCACAGTTATTTTGTCTTGTGTATGACTAATAATTTCTCATAGTGTGACTGAAAGGAGCTGGAAAAACTATTAATAGACGATAACATAACATTATATATGAGATCTGACCATTTGTGTTGATTATTTTTGCCCTGGTTCATTCAAGGTTTAAATAAAGAATAATTTAAAAAAAAAATCTGATAAGCAACAGTTTATACAGGGTTATTGAATACTTTGCTAACAAGAGGATAATAGAAGTTGAGCAATGTGGTAGTAGTGAGGTTTTGGTACTAAATACAAGCGGAAACAATGTCTTTGAGTGCTGACCATTCAAACAAGCATTATTTATAATAACTTTAAACAAACAAGACTCACTTTGAGCCTGTAGTTCGCCACTGCAAGATAGAAGAGAAAGTCCCGGGTGTCATCCTTCGAAGACTTGTGAACAAGTTCTATAGGATGAAGAATAAATTCATGTTAAAGCAGTCCACAGGGCACAGCATGTACACTTAACTGGTTCCTGTTGCTTTTTTACATTTTTTTTTATAGAAGAATAAATAGATAATACATAGTATTTACCCTCCAAAAGCCCCACCCCCTTCTTGATGTCCTCTGTGTATTTGCTCCTGATTAAACACCAAGCATACTCAAACTGTGTCTCTTTGGACACGGATCCCTTCAGCAGCTCGTTGTTGTACTTCTTCTCGAATTTCTGGAACAGAGGAAAAAAACAGCATGAGCAACTCAGCATAAATGTAAAAAAATAAATAAAAGAAGTACTGACGGCTTAAACGTGTCTAAATATCCTGCTATCTTATATTTAAATCACCAGCAGGGGTAATAACGCCAGTAAAGTTACCACATATTGTTACGAAAGCGTGAGTTTCACTAAAACGTTGACAAAGTTTATAAACCAAAACATGAAGGTTAGCGTTAGCATGCTACGTGACAACACAGACGACGTCTTTTCCCGCAGTTTCATCCTTTAACAAGACGAACCACGTTATAATAAAACTGTTCATTGTCACTTAATTAATTTTAATGTTCATTGTGTAACCAGGGAGATGTTTGATCATGTAAAACTCACTTTGAGGTCCTCAGGAGCGACAACATCACTCAGCACAGCCTCCATGTTTCCGGGAAACCGACTTGGATACGCCCACTTCAACTCACGTGACATAACAAGGCTTACGTCATATTTTACCCATTTTTCACCCCTTTTGCTATATATATATATATATATATATATATATATA
>JAVLVB010000031.1:971712-1004881 GCA_032876305.1 Orestias chungarensis
ATATATATATATATATATACATACTCATATATATATATATATATACATACTCATATATATATATATATATATATATCTGACTTGAAAAGTAACCATGTTAACTCAAGAAAAACATTTATGAAGATGATTATCAAGATGCAATGTCCGTTTTTTTATGTGCATCAGTAATCTGGAACAAACTCTTAGAAAACTGCAAAAGCAACGGAAACACCAAGTTCCTGTAAAATCTGTTTAAAGTCTGCCTTTGATTAGTAGTCCGCATAATGTTACAAATGTTTCTTTACTGTATTTTTCGTGCACTGCAAGCATCTGTGTAACCAAAAACAAATTCCTTGTATGTGGGAGCACACTTGGCCAATAAAGCCTGATCCTGATTCTGATTTGATTTTGCCCTCCTCACCCCTCCAATGAATCTGTTTGATTTTTTTGATATTTTTATGTTTTTGCTTTTTACTTGATTGAAGTTTTTATGATATAAAACCCTTTGAACTGCTTTTCCATGGAAAAATAAACTTTACTTTACTTTACAAGAAAATTTCTTCTTTATAAAAGGCTTGACTGACATGCTTGGTTGCTGTAATGTGCCTTTATTAAATATGTGAATATAGTATTTAGTAATAAATTTACTGCTGGGTTAAGAACACAGTGCTTTGTCTTTTATTTCTTTAGGTTGAAAATAAATCAGTGAGCCTTAGGGTCATTCTGTCAGTTCTTTGCAAGGTGCTCAGGTGAAAATGCTAAAGGAAGGAGTTCATGGAGCGTAGTTTCTTTGTAAGTGCCATCCGGCTTGGTCAGATACACCGTCCAAATTGATCCAAACTGTAAAAAAAAAAAAATTTAAGCCTTATTTTTTATTACTTTTGAAGAATTTCATATAAAAGGAATAATTATTTTCTCCCACTTTTCTCCACATCCGAATAACTACTTTGAAAAATGTATCTTAGTTAAGGTTAATAAAGGGTTTTATCCTCTGACTTTTTTAAACAAACAAACAAACAAAAAACTAAAACAAAACAAAACGGATCCTCTCACCTCCATGAGAACCTGTCTGCATGCTCCACATGGTCCAACAAAAGAGTCTTTGATATCGCTGAATAAAAAAGAAGAGGAATAAATGATTATGATATTGTTTTAAATGTGACCTGCGTGAAGATCGGACTTTCTCACCATGTCACAGCGATGGCGGTGAACTTCCTGTGTCCCTCAGTGACAGCCTTCTGGATGGCGGTCCTCTCGGCGCACACTGTCAGACCGTAGGAGGCGTTCTCTACATTGCAACCTATAGATGAGAAAAGACTGTTGATTCATACCTCACAGGTCATATTACTTACAAAGGTTTTATTTCTGATAAATCTGTCCGTCTATTATTTCAATTTTAATACATTATATTGTATATTATTGATCAAATGGATCAGTTTATATGGTACAGATTATTGACAAAAATGTATTGTTTTTAGATAAGGAAAAAGAACAAAAAAAAAGAGTTAAAAGACCAGTAAGATCAATAAAAGACTACAAAGTAAATGAAAGGAAAAGCCGTGTTTTAAAAATGTGTTTTTGAACAGTGAACAGTAAAGATGTTTGCTGTGATATGCAATGAGAGGTTAGGCTATAATTTTGGAGCAGAAACACTTAAAATCCTCCTAGACATACACCTCAGATTGTAGGTGAGAGGAGTTCAAATAGACAATGTGAAGAAAGACTATGTAACATATTAAAAACAAATAAGAAAGTCTTAAAATGAACTCTGAAAAACAATAGGATTGATGTGCTTCGTTTTCATCTGCAGTTAGAAGCCCAGCAGCAGCCTTCTGGTGTAACTGGAGTCATTTGTAGGAGGACTGGCTGACTCCAAAAAAGGAGCATTACCGTAATTGAGCCTGGAGGTAATTTTTAAATAAACTTATGTTGGGCTTTACCACTGCTCAATGCTGCCAACCCAATTTCCAGGAAATTTCTACGTATGTTTTAAAACCCAAATTAGAAACCATCATCTTTGAGTATAATGCCAAGAGGCCCCAATCAACCGGGGATAGTTCACAGGAGCACAGACCGGAAAACAAGATCAGTTCTGGCTTTTTTAAATCCTGATGGAGGCCTCCTGTCAATTACCTGTGATGATGGCGCCATCTGCTGTTAATAGAGCAGCACCGACAGGGAAGCGGCTGTAGGGACAGTAGGCCATGTCTCGGGCCTGCAGGCACTTTGAGACCAGCTCTGTCACTCTGTCTGAGGATAAAAATACAGCATTTAGCTTTACTGAAATAAAATACTGTAAATATCCCTACATGAGTGAAATAGTCACTATGACATTTTGAAAGAAATTTACTATTTAGGGACATACCTGTCATAGTAGAAGAGTGGTTGCCCTGTTTGTTTGATGGACTGTGCTGGACAAATGACCTACAGCCTTGTTAATGTTTTAAAGAGTTTTCCTACTGACTGACTGACTGACTGACTGACAGGAGGGACCTGTGCTGGTTTTCATGGGGACATCTGCACTGTTTACCCTCCAAATGATTGGCTGATCAGTGGTGACATCATTCACATGCTCTGGTAGCTACTTTGATGTGAATGATAACCAATATACTGTTGGTTTTCCCAAGCCTTTCATTTTGTTAACGTATATTTTAAATCACCAAACTATTCCCAACAGCCCAGAAAACTAATAAATTCAAAAGGCCGATGCAGCAAACATTCTTCAAAGTAGGGGTGGTCTTGTTGCACATGCCTCTCCTTTTTTTAGTGTAATTTTTTTTTTGATTTGTATCAGAGCCGTCGAAGCTAGCATGTAATTGCTGATCAGGTTTTTGGATGTCTCTTCTGGACATTTGATAATTTATTGTCGACGATAAGTTTAAAGTCTTTCAGGATAGAAATCCTGTCACCAGTCATCAATCTCATTCTTAGGGTATTTTCCTTCCTTACCGCTGACATTGCCTCAGTTTAGCAGTTTACATGCTTGCACTGCATTGCTATCCTCAATCCGATCCAGAAAACAAATAAATAGCGATAATATGGAAATAAACACTTTTATGTTATAAAATAATAGTGATGTTAATTCTGATATATTGTGCGTCCCTATTTTTTCAATGTAAAAATGTGGTGGACTCCCCCACCACCAGGCTAAGTAGGTTTTCGGAGGGGAAACGCTGTAGCCTTATTCTGGCCCCCCAAAAAATAAAAAAATAAGAGGCTATCAAGGTCCACGGATCGTGTAATTGTTACTAGGATGCGATGTACATACCTAAAGTAATTTCCGTAGCTGTAGAGTTTATAATAATTTATACAGATGAACGCTTGTACTGAGCCATGTTCTGCAGGAGGTTTCTTCGTGTTAAAGGGGAGTTTTTCCTCTCCACTGTCGCTACATGTTTTCCTCAGTACATTATGAGGGATTGCTGTAAAGTTAACAACACAAAGCTATCATTGCTATCATTGCGAAGTGCTGATCCTGAAGTAGTGAACGCTGCAAGTCAACATGTGCTGTAAACTGCCGCCATATCAATAAACTGAATTGAATTAATTATGATTTATAAGATTTTATTGTAACTGGAGAGTTGCCCACAAAAAATAATGGCTGTGAAAATGTTGAAGTATCTACTTTGAAATATCTGACTACCTCCCATCCCTGGTCTCATTTGCCATTTTGGTTTCATTTTCAGTGCTCTTGACTTAACTGTTGTTTATAGTTTTTAATATTTATAGATGCTGGCAAAGGTGTTTTAAATTAATTTAGTGTATGTTTGCTTTTACAAAGTAAATGTAAGTATATTAGTTAATAAAAAAACATATTTATTTATGTGTATATATATATATTTCGCCTTACATTCCACATAGTTTGCTGAATAGGAAACAATGGCAATAGAAAGCTTAGTATTGCTGTACAACATTATAGGATGTTACCACTGTTCTTACAAAAATAAAACCATACAGTACATCAATGTTACACGCAGTCAATGAAGACCTTAGACATTCCTGTAAAACACTGTGTTTACTGGACTCATCTTAACATAGCACAGCAATCCTTTGCAGAAATTGGCCAGGAGGATTCCAAATCCAAACGTCTCCAATACGGCGTTCCAAAAATCAAACGTGTAAAGGGTTTTATTACAGTAAAGGCCATGAGAAGGGTTGTAGTTTGGTTGATAGACTGAAAAAAACCACATGTCACCTGGAGGGTACACACAAGGCAAACACTGTAAATTCTCACTGTTAGTTTTGGCTTATTGATAACTAAAGCTGGACAATTTATTGAACATTAGAGTGGTAGGATATTTCAAGCATCAAGCATTCAAACTCTCCATATTGACACTGGTGTAGATTCTGTGTAATGTTAAAGCAAGAAGGAGGGCAAAAACACATCAATAACAAAATAACATTTAGGTAAGAAATATTACTGTCTACTTGAGTTAAAAACTGATGAAAAATCTTCAAGTGAGAGCAGACAAGATTGAATTGACATAACTACGTTCATTTTCTTGCTCTCTCAGTTATAGTAAAAACTTCATATTATTATTACTTAACAAGTAACAAGCCAACAGAACGCTCCGTACATGCTTTGAAACCTGTGGGATGCTCTGTTGGATGAGCAGCATTATGCTCACAGGGCAGATTCACAAAAGGAATGACGAGCAGGGGAATTAACGCCAACCCAAGCAGATAGTTGGGGATGTTCGGCTGCTGAGGGCATTCCCTGAAAAACAAAACTGCTGTGGACAGATGGCTATTTTAATCAACATTGTTTCATTACAATATAGTAAGACATGTTAGGGGGAAAAAAGAGTTTACCCACCAAAGATCACACGAGCCGTGGTGAGGACAGTCCATGTGATTACAGCTCCAACTACGTTTGATTTACAGAGATGATTTGTTATTAGTTGTACAAAAGGCCCTTTCAAATAAACGTTTCCTTTACTGAATTTATGATTAAAAAATAGATCAGATTTTTGGAAAAGAGTTTCTGTTAAGAAGTAATGAGCTGTCATAATCTTTTGTAAATCCATGAAATAAGAGTTTTTGTTTTCTAGGCTTTTTTGGAAGTGTTTACACTTTTCTGAGCCAAATATATGGACTACATTTTCTAAAGCCAATAAGGACCTCCTTGGAAGGAGTTTCAATACAATTTGGGGACACAGATCAATCATACACTCAATTAAAACTTAAACTTAGTCAACAGTCTTGAGCAGCTATTCACACATAAATCTATTTCTAAAAACATCAATGCTAAAAAATATCGATTGATCAAAAATGTCCTTTAGAGGATTTGATAAAAGAGTTACTCAACAAAACTAGATGCTTCCTCTGATAAAATATTTTCACAAAGGTTGGCCGTTTTCATCAGTGCAAGATGAGATTATTATATTATTTATTGAATTACAGATCTGGTGTTTTTGAGGTTTCTAATTCACTGACAGCTTATTCATTGTTGGTGTATAATAGGTTTGCGTTAAGTAAACGTTTAGGGATGGGAAGACGTGGATAGGATGTACTAATGAATCTTATTCAGAAGCTTTATTTTCTAGTGTTTTGCCAAAACCCAAGCAGAAAATAAGATACAGATTTTCCTCCTCCTGTTACACCCTGCTACTAAAAAAACATGGCTCTGCATGATTGATAGATATGCTAAACCATCCCATTCTGCAAGTCATCATGAAAACTTTACAAACACCTGCACCTGTGCATGAGTAGCCGGTGTGTTGAACTACCTCGCGAAGTTGGGCTAATAAACTGTTAATGCTTTACCGACCTGACAACCTGGGGGGGCGTGGTGGTGGGGGGTTCAACTGAAGTTTCCAAACAGTTCCAACAGTCACTGTCACTGGACGGCCTGTAGAAAGAGCTAAAGAGCATGTTCAAATAGTATGTTTTGTTCAGTTGAATTAAATCATCTTTCATTAAAAAGTATAGAGTCAATATTATCTATACACAGACATGCACAAATCTGAATACATACCAGAAAATACTGATAGGTTGTCTTTAAATTTCAGTATTAGGAGCTATTTCAAGGATGCACCTAGACTGCAGGTGTGAATGTACTTTAAAAATACTGAAAATGGTGATGATATTTAATAAGCAAAAGCTGAATGATAGCTCTTTGGAAGAAGCATGCAGGTACAGAACCAACCAGTGACAACAAAGAGATTTAAGGGTTATTAGAGATTAAAGGGTGGAGAAAAAGCATGGAGGAAAACATGACATTAGGGAAATGGAGACAACAATGGTAAAGAGAAAACAAAAAAAATCAGGCAGAGACAGCAAGCACCGACATTCAAAACCGTATAAATCCATATAAATCCAGCAGAGTTTAAATACTAGGAGGGTGAGCATCAAGTGCAGAACAACCCGTCTGTGAAACAGCTTCATTCCTGAGACTCTTGAACTCCATCTGAACAACCACTACACTGACACTTTACACACTGAACACCTTCACATACCCGCACTGAGACACTTTAATCCCGTATATTTTCCTGAATATTCTGCGTATTACATTTTATTTTATTTATTTTACTTCTTTTAACACTATTTGATCTATTTTAATATTAGCTCTTGGGTGGAACTGGACCGTGAGAATACAATTTCGTTCCACCTCATGTACCATGCGTAGAAATGACAATAAAGTCACCTTGAATCCTTGAATCCTTGAGTTGGGATATAATAGAAAGGAGTTGATTGCAAACAGAGCAGGTAAGCCGATTGAGTACAGTTGGACGGGAGTAAGAGGAGGAGACAGCACAGAGGAATGAGACAGAACACACAAATCATTGAATAAAGAACAACTAAACACAAGAAGTAGACAGCAAAAACAAGATCTAACTGGAAATGAATAAAAAATTAGCTGATAAGAATGCTTAAGCTGTTTAAAAGCTAATGCTGATCAATAGAAATTACAAACAATCCAAAGGAACCCAGCTCCATGACACGTTTTCATTATCTGTTAGCCAAGATCATCAAAATTACAAGAAAGAGTTTCAATGTATCACTCTTTGGTTTGTGATCCTATTTAAAATAGGATTTCTCCACAGGTTTGCGAAGCACCAAATGTTTTGACACCTGACTTTGAGGAATGGATTTGCAGATTCCTACTGTAGAAGGATCCACTTACGCTCCATTTACACCAAGACGATGTTCTCTCTCCAAATCAAATCGCTCAGATGGTTTAGGTCACATGAAAACCTCCAGAAATAAACTGGGAATTCCTAGATCAGCTGCTATTATTTGTTTTCTATGTTTAAACTTGCTGAGCCAGTTTCGAAAAAAGGTGCTGTCCACATGTTGGCGCTGCATTCAAAATACAAAGAGAAAGTAAAAAGAAAACAATGCTCTTTGGGTGGGAAAGTTACTGTGGTCGACTATATACTAATGGAGCTTTCATAAAAGTTAATTTGCATTTTCAAAACAATAAATCTGCTTTAAAATATATAGATATCTCCTTTATACCAATTTTATAGTCCAAAAGAAATATACACCAGCAAATAATGTGTTTTATTTAATATTTATTTAATATTTATTATACAAAGAAATTACATACAATACTGTTTGGCTTGCAGCAATAAAGTCTTGCATGTTTGAATCCAAAGCCTGGGGTCTATATCAATGTCTCCATGTTCTTCCAGTACCAGGTGGCATCTCATCAGGTACTCCATCTTCAACCGAGAGTTCAACTTTTAATCCCTCTTAGACATTAGTATATGCATGCATGGTTGTTGCATGCACGGTGGTTTAGGTCTCCTTGGGATGGATCTGCAACCTCTCCAAGGTGTGATCCACCTATTACCCAACGACTAAATGAAATAGCTCTGATTATGGCTCTGCGTTATGATTCTGAGCTTTTTGCCTGCTTTGTTTTCAGTTCTCCCCGTCTGGCCGCTCCCCTGTTATTAATTGCTTCATTTATTCAACCACCGCCTCTTGCACTAGTTCTTAATTTTCCTCCGTTCCTTTGATGTTTCCTGGGACCGATAAGCACCACTCTGGCAGGCAGATGGCGCCAGATTACTGAAAGCATTTGAGTGACTAAATGTCCAATCTTTTTTGCCAGTTCAACCGTGTGCTTGTTTTTCCTGATTTTCCAGTCTTGCCTCTCCTTGTCGGATTCCTTACTGGATCTAGACGTCAACCATGTTCCTGACTCTGGACTCGTGCCTTTTGCTTTGCCCTCAGATCTTTTTGCCTAAATCTGTTAATATATGCCCTTTTCTGTCCCCTGATCCATACATTTGTCTGCTGAATCGACCTTCTTGGTTCTTATCCTGCTTCTGTCCCCTGATTTGTACATATAGCAGCAGCACCTCACAGACTGAGTCCAGTTTCTGCATTCAGTTCTTCAGCCTGTCAAGCCTCTGCTCGCCTTTATCCTACACTGTGCATTATGTCACAATAAATTTACCTCAGTTTTCATCTAAACTGTGTTGGATGAAATTTTTTTAAAGACTCACAAGTGTAGTAAGAACATTTGTAGAGGTTCTCATAGTAAATGAGTAATTTAAATGCAAACCTCTTATTTTTTTCTTATTTGTTTACTCAGGCTGACTTGTTTGCAGATAACTGCGAGCAGCTTCAAGAGTTTGTTCTGATGGTGAAAGCTGCACTGTTTAGACTCTATTTAAAAATATAGGAACTTTTCAGTCTTAATAAGATATTTTAATAACTTTTGTGATTATACATCTTCTTACAGCTGGTTGAATGACACCTCTGTCATGGCCCGAGGGGTCCGTATTGCTTTAACCGGCACTAAGCAACTTTGAGGAGGGTGGCAGGAACCCTGCCACACAAAACAACTAAAACTGTTTGACTGCTTTACGGCATACGTCACTTCCCCCTTTTCTTATATGACATTGTCATGTGACATTGTTTTGCAACAATAACATTCATTACTTCACCACTTTTCCTCCTTCACACAGCCACTGGAAACACAAATGTACTTTAATCCAACTGCGGGCAACCGGGAGATCAGGATTTTACCACATTATGTGCTGGTGCTCATGGGAAATGCAGTCTTCCTTCAGGCAAAACCCTACTGCTTTTTTCCGCACTGGCCAGCGAAAACGACCAAAACTGAAACTTCTTTAGTGTTGCTTTAAATCAGATCAGATCATTTTTTAATTTAATTTAATTTTTTTTAGGGCTAATAGCGTTAAAAGAAATGGCAAAATACTGCAAACTAAATTAACAGGCAGCCTGTTTTTAAGACCTTACTGATAAATAAACTCATACACATTCTTTAAAAAAAAAGCACAAAACATAAATTTGTATTGCTGCAAACCATTTAAAAAAATTTTTTTACATAGACGTTTTAGTTTTAAGAAGTGGTTTTATATTATTATAAGAATAGAAAATATTCAATAAAATTTAACAGTTTATCAAAAAAGTACTTATATTTTTGAACCATTGGGAATCGGCAGGTGCAGAAAATGGCAGGATTAATGGCGTTAAAATTAGGAATGTTAATCAAGGAAGACATACCAAACTAGATAATTACAGTAGATCATCATGATAACCATACCGGTTTTACTTCAGCACATATTAGTCTTTTGGCATACTTTTTAAATAAATACAAGTTGACGGTATCTTTACAACTCCTTAGACATTTCTGTAAAACTCTGTGTCAACTGGACTCAAATTCACATAGCAAAACAATCCTTTGCATAACTGAACCTGGAGAACAATAAAAGCAATAGTCTCATACACGGCGTTCCAAAAAGCAAAGGTGTAAAGGCTTTTATTACACTAAAGGCCATCAGCAGCTGAGGGGTCTTAGTTTGGCTGATAGACAGAGAAAGCCCACACGTCACCTGAACAGTAGATGAGACAAAATACAGTTAGAGTTTGTAAAATATTAGGCGAATTTTATCCAAATAGCATGTTTTAAACTAGACAACCATTTTATAATATAATTTGTTATTATACGTAGATGAAAATACAGAACAAACTATTAGGTCTTTAATTATTATTTCTACACATATTACTTTAATTATTATAAGTTAAGATAAGATAAGATAAGATAAGATAGACTTTAATGATCCCGGAGGAAATTGTTTTGCCAGGGTTACAGAGTATCAAATAACAATTAACACGACACACTCATCTCATATACAACACAGTACAGTACACAATCAACATATAACAATAACCACACTACTATTTATCCCTCCTGCAGATTGAAGAGGAATTGTACAGTTTGATTGCCACAGATAAGAAAGACCTCCTGTGGCGTTCTGTGGTGACTCTCGGTGGTCTCAGTCTCCGGCTGAAGGTGCTCTGACAGGCCGTCAGCGTGGCATGTAGGGGGTGGGAGGTGTTGTCCTTGATGCTGAGCAGCTTCCTCAGCATCCTCCTCTCTGACACCTCCACCACAGACTCCAGTTCCAGTCCCAGGACAGAGCCAGGTCTCCTGATGAGCTTGTTGAGTCTGTTGGTGTCAGCCGTCCTCAGCCTGCTGCCCCAGCACACGACAGCGTAGAAGATGGCGCTGGCGACCACAGAGTGGTAGAACATCTGCAGCATGGTCCTGCAGACGTTGAAAGATCTGAGCCTCCTGAGGCAATTCAGTCTGCTCTGACCTTTTTTGTAGACAGCGTGTGTGTTCTTAGACCAGTCTAGTTTATTGTCTATGTGGCAACCGAGGTATTTGTAGTCATCCACTATGTCCACAGCTTAAACGTTGATGATGACGTGGTCTGGGCGGTTCCACTGTTTCCTGAAGTCCACCACCAGCTCCTTTGTCTTCCCGACGTTAAGCTGCAGATGGTTCAGCCCACACCACTCCACGAACCTGTCCACCACACTCCTGTACTCGGCCTCCTGGTCCCTGCTGATGCAGCCCACGTTGGCAGAGTCGTCTGAGAACTTCTGCAGGTGGCAGGACTGTGATCAAAACCTGAAATCAGAGGTATAGAGCGTGAACAGGAACGGAGACAGTACTGTCGCCTGTGGGACCCCCGTACTGCTCCGTCGGATGTCTGATGTGGTGTGTTGCAGTCTTACATACTGTGGGCGGCCGGTTAGGTAGTTGTTCATCCACGCCACCAGTGGAGCGTCCACCTGCATGTCCAGGAGTTTGTTGCTGAGGAGAGCTGGTTGGATGGTGTCGAACGCACTAGAGAAGTCAAAGAACATGACTCTCACCTTGCTGCTTGCCTCCTCCAGGTGCGAGTAGACTCGGTGCAGCAGGTAGATGATGGCGTCTTCCACTCCCATCCGGGGCTGGTACGCAAACTGCAGGGGGTCCAGTGAAGGTCCGACGATGTTACGCAGGTGCTTCAGGACGAGCCCGCTCTAGTGACTTCATGACATGCGATGTCAGGGTAACCGGCTTGCAGTCACTGAGGATAAAAAGGCCCAAAAGCCCCTGCAATCAGGCCTTGAAGCCTCTGGGATGCTCTCGTAGTCGGGCAGCATCACTCTCGCAGGGCAACATCACAAACGAAATCATGAGCACGGGGAACAAAGCCAACCCTAGCAGATATTTGGGGATGTTGGTTTGCTGAGGGCAGTCCTGAAGATACATCAGACCTGTTGACAGATGGTGAGCTCAGAAAGCGTCGCTCAAAGAGAATAGAAGAAGAGTACACACTGGAGAAAAAGGAATTTACCCACCGAAGATCACTCAAACCACGGTGAAGACAGTCCATGTTACTGCAGTTACAACTGTAGGAATCGGAGCATCATTTTCATACACTTATAGTTACCTGTATCACACTATGAGTCAAATAACTACACACTTAAGCAAACCACCTAAAGCTAAGAAATTCCCACACCTTTTAAAAAAAATGAAAATTAGAAAAAGGTTGTTCTTGCTTTAAAAAAAAATATATTTCTCTCAAATTGTTTTCAAAAGTAACTTCAAATTGTTTTAGGCTTAACTGCCTTGTAGGCATTAATGTTGCAGCACAGCAAAGTTTCAATTCCAACTGCAGGTGAGTTTCTAAAGCAAAACTGTTTTAGGCATTTCTTTCATTCTGTTTGCAAAAAAAAAAAACTTAGCCAGAGACAAATGTTGCTGGCGAACCAAAAATCTTTCCAAAGCACCAAAATTCTGCAAACTGAAACCAAAGTAAAAGACACACATCTGCTAAACAAACAATATTGTTAGGAGGCAGTTTAGCTCTTTGTGTTGAAGGCTGTTTTCCTAACCTGGCAGTCTTGGCGGTCTTGGTGGTGGAGGGGCGAGCTGAAGCTCCCACAGGGTTCCAAAAGTGACTGTCACAGGTTGGCCCGTAGTTGATGCTAATAACTACAGACGACCCAACGTTCAACATCATAAGACAATGGATAAATGTGCTGGTCTGTGACGATAAAGAGAGAGAACCGATTAAGACAAAGATATATTTGTGAGTCATTGCATTTCAGTCATCAATAACGGTTAATGACCAAACTAACAAATTTGTTCATCTACATTTTTTCACATATTGGTTGCTGAACCTGGATTTCTAAGCTCTCTTGTTAGAAGATGTTATTTACATAATTATTTTTACACACACACACACACACACACACACACACACACACACACACACACACACACACACACACACACACACACACACACACACACACACACACATTACAAGCACTGTCACATTCTGCCCTGTTGGCTGTGGTGTGTGAGGTCTCCCACTTCTCTGCAGCACCTCCTAATCAGCTCCAACCTTCCACACCTGCTCAGCCTCAGCTTCAGCTCATCACTGCTCGTCAGCCAGTCAGCATTTTAGCAGCAGTGTTTCCTTCATTCAGTGCCTGATTGTCGCTGCAGCATGCACTTAATTGCAGGATTGATTCTTGATTTAAATTCTCGGTTTCGACTCCAGCTTGCCTCTGACCACGGCTTCTCGTCTCTGCCCCGACCTTCTGCCCGTCCACAACAAGCCTTTTGTCTGTCCCCTTCGGATTTTGTTTGTTCGGCTGATAACCAACCAAAGCGCTCACCAGTCTGCTCGCTTCCTGTAGGTGTGTGGAGCTTACCAAGGCCTGTCTTCGGCTGTCGGGTGAATTATCAGCTTGTTGCCAACGCTGTGAGGACTCACCAGTCTCCTTGTTTCCTGTTGATGCCTGAAGTTAACCAAATACTGTTTCCTGCTGCCAGTTAAATTACCTGCTTGTTGCTACGCCTAAAAATAAAGTACTTTAAACTCTACCTGACGTTGTACTGCACTTGGGTCTTAAAACCAGTTCCTTGACAAGCACGTTATGTTTCTCTATCTATAGAGGGACATTCCATTGACTTCAGGTAATTTGTAATTAATTTCTTTAGCCTAACCTGAAAATAATTATTTCAGTAGAAATAAAAGCCCTACAGTTAACCTATAACCCAAAATCAACCATTGTCTTCATGTGTACCAGGCTTTGGTCAGTCTCAACTAGAAAAGTATTTTAGTGCTAGTGCTTTTATTGAGGTGCTCTCAGATACTCTGTTGGTCTCCAGTTGCAACAAGATATATCGAGTATTAACTAGTTACTGGTGTATTATGCAATGACATAGTCTGCTGTTTGTCATTATTATTTTCTGTCTTTATTATCGTTATTATTTTGCAGTTTGTTTTTTAAAAGTGGATACAGTTTTAAAAATGGGATAAAATGTGTGATGTCACATATAAGCATAGGGTTAAAAAAAGTTGTCTAGGTGTCCAGGGATTAGACGATAACACGTTTGACTTTAAAATAAACTGATTTAAAGTCACTCATGTGTCAAATAAGCAAGAATTGGCTTGTTGCAAACCATTCTAAATGTTGATATTCTTCTATGAAATATGTCCAATTCTACTATTTAAGTTTTCTAGATATTTAGCTTTTAGCATTAGAAAACATTCACTTATTAAGACACCAAACCCATGTGGATGTGTAATGAGCTGACGCACAGATCGAACAACCTAAGAGATAATAAGCTCAGCCAGTATCAAAGGGCACTTAGTAATAATAATAAAGCCTCCACAAATAATTTTTTTTGTCTTCTGTTCTGTTTAGTTTGGGTTTAGTGCTCTTAGATGTCGTTTTATCTCCTAAAGAGTTTAATCTTTACTTCACCTCTATCAGGCAGGTGAAAATATCTGATTAGACTCTTGGTCTTTGTTCCCTCTCTCTCCTTCCTGCCTTCTGTAACTTTCACCGTGTTTGAGTTTCGCCTCGTCAGAGTAGCTGGTGATCTCCTCTTGTTTACAGGCGTTTGCTCTCTTTACATTCACTTGCTTTGAAGCTTCCATAGGGGATCAGAGAAGAGAGAGTAGAAGGTCGATTAGGCTGAGTATCCAACAGAAAAGAAACCTGACGGGATGTGTTGTACTGGAAAGTGTGCCCGCCTGGTGGGCCTGATCCTTCTGCCGCTGGCCTTTGTCAACATGATCTCGAACATCTTGCTCTTCTTCCCCGATGGACAGAGGCTGGACCTTGGACAAATCTCCCTGCAGGCCTGGCTGATGGGAGGCCTTATCGGAGGGGGCCTGTTTGTGAGTATTTATTTGATGTTTTATACAGTAGTTCCTTTTGTTGTTGTTTATAGGATCGTTAACCTTCCTCGTGTAAACTCGTTAATTCAAATTACTCGCTTTTATGGAGGTTTATTAGGATAGATAAATTATGCTTTTTTCCTATAGGTACAAAACAATTTAGTAATTTAATACGGGTTTTTTTCTCTCCTTATAAAACATTTCTGGTCACTGCAACATTTGGGTTTTAATGTAGAAAAAATGCAATGAATTAGTTCCTCGTATTTTCAAATACCATCAAATAAAATCTAAGCATTTAAAAGTATTTCTTTAAGTAATAAAAATATTTTAAAATGGGATTGTTAAGCAAGCAGAAACGCATACACAGAAAATTCTGGTTCATGTAAACTTTTCTCATGCAAGTAATTATTTAAGCCCAAATTCCATGTAAAACCATTTTAAAACATATAAAATGTATCGTAGCTCAACAATGTTTCAACACTATCGTAATTATATTTATGTTGCTGTGTTCATGTTGTAGCAAAAAAATACTTTACATTTAAATAAAAAATGCAAAAACAGATTTCAAATATTTAAAACACTTTCTAGAATTTCTGGAAGAAAAAAAAATCCATTTTTAAATATAAAACAGCAAACAAAACTGCGTCTTTGAGAGCATATGTTTTCATAGTATTGCAAATGTATTAATATGTAAGTTGACAGTAGTACAATAAAATCCTAAAACACCTAATCCAATCGGACTGGTTCATTTTTACACATATAATATAATATAATATAATATAATAATCTTTTACTGCGAAGGTTTTTTTTTTTTCCTAGTATGATTATAACATCTGAAACAAAGAAACAGGAAGTTGAATTCCTTTTTCTTTCCCACCTCTGACTTTGTGGATGCCAGGCCCTTTTAGCTATAACTGACTTAAGGATTCACAAATATTTGCTGAAAGAGATAAGAATACAAAGCCTCATGCATTTTACTGGGGATTATTTAATGCTGGTATAAAGTTTAGTCTCTTCACTCGAGCATTTACCAATGTGTGGATATCAAGTCTTTATTGTTATTTAAACCTAATCCTAAAGATGAGTCATTCATGAAACAGAGCCTTAAATGTAGTTTTACGACACATTGACATAAACATTCACATTGATAAATATACGTACATTTCTTAGATATGTTTAACATTTGATTCCCTCAGAAATTCCATATTTAATTGAATAACAATGGTGACTTCTTGTGTTTGAACTCTTACAGATGATGTGCCCGACCTTTTCAGCTATCAGGGCTGGGGGTAAGGGTTGCTGTGGACACGGCTGCTGTGGCAATCGCTGCAGGGTGGGTAAAGTTTGGTAAACATAAACAGTGGGCGTGGTTGTGGTGACCGTTCTGATAATGAAGCTTGGAAAATTGCACAATTTTATTTTTTGATAACAAAGAACATGCAGTTACATGCTTAAAGTTGTACATGATAAGTTATTGGAACTATTAACAATATCTCTTTAGGGCATTGTATTTTATTAAATATATTTGTAGGAACAGATACTGTTTCATTAATTTTTGAAGGAGGTCTTGTTATTTATCAAGAGTTACATAGGGCCATAAAGTTCTGGGATCATTCAGTGTAAAAACAAAAGTCTAAAAGAAGTTTTTAAACCTGGATATTTTTGAGAATTAGTTTTTAGCACATGGAAAATACTGCCTTCAGTTTAAAAAACCTTCAGTTTAAAAAACAACAACCATCAATCAGATTAAGCTCTTATGGTTTATGCAGCTTCTCTACCCGCTGCATGAAGAGACTTCAGGTGAAATTTAGTAGGATATCACTCCTGGCAAGACTAAAAACTGTCATGTTTTCCAGTAAATTATATTTTCCACTACCTAATAAATTAATTTGAATCTGGAATCTTTGATGTGTTTCATACACTAAAAGTCAGATTTAAAATACTGTTTGAAACCAGGTAAACACTGGTTTGTTTTTATTACATTCTGTTGTGCAACAACAGAAATGGGGCATTACTTACTTTCCATCATAACGGTTAGAGGAAACTAGATTGCGTGTTTAATAACACTACGTTATGTCTGTAAAGAGACCTTGTTGAATGCGAGTTGTATCGTTCCAGGTATGCACTTTTACCAAAAACTAAAGGTTTAGAAAGAAAAAGAGATGAGAGTGCAAAAAACAACACCAACACAAAGAAACCCAGACACAGTTGTTAAAAATATCTCATGTCTCTCGCAGATGTTGAACTCAGTCTTGTGTTCTGGCTTGGGTCTCCTTGGAGCGATCTACTGCATCGGCGTGGCGGGAGCTGGGTTGACTGTTGGACCCAAGTGCCAGACTGAAAAAGACGGAGACTGGTCATACCCCTTTGAGGAAGCGTGAGTGATTCCCTCATAAAGACAATGGCTGCACGCAACGCTCCAGCCTAAAACCTTGAGAAGAGATACATTTTCCATTGGCCGTACTTGTACTTTTATCTCAGTGGTCTGATCGATTATATTACTCTTATCAGACAGAGAATAGTTTGAGCTTTACTTGGAAGAATGTTATAAATGTAGTAATGTTAACATCCAGCAAGACGCAGACCTAGCCAACAAATCTATGCTTTAAATGCCCATTTTGTTCCTTAAAAACACCTAAACAAAAGCTTCCATGAACTTGTTTGCTCAGTAAAATCTTTTGTTCCATAAATGTGAATCAGAAAATAACTATTTTAATGTAATTGATCTTGATCCCCGAATGCTATCGAGCCAATAAAGTATGAGCTAATTAAGGATCCACCCAGAAATGATGTAATTGGGGCCAGTGGTGAATTTCACAAGCAAGCATTACTTAACCCAGACGATCTGGAGATTTAAAACGTCAAACAAATATGAGCATGTTGTCAATATGAAGTTAGGCAGCCAGCTGTGTAAAAGACGTCACTGTTTGCAAGGAGGAAACAAAACTTTTATTATGCCATTTATGGAGGGATGTTAAAATATACCTCACACTTGCACTTCCTCCAGAAAACCCTAGTTTCCTCTTTCTTTGTTTGTGGTTCAGCCACCACAGGATCATTGTCAGTGCACACAGTGACCCGATATTCCCGTCAATCTTAAAGACAACATGAAAAAACAAGAACTGATTCCAACTGGTCACAAGACATTTTTTGTCTGTATTGATTAAATAAATCAGGACAAAACTGTTATAGTTTTCTCTTAGAGCTCCTGTATCTCAGTTGGCACCTTGGTCTTTGTTCAAATGTATCTGTTTTATTTCAGCAGCATAAGGATAATTTTATAAAGATCCCTTCTTAGATTTCAGGATATTTCTTCAGTGGGGAAGAAAGTTGAACATTCACAAACTGCACCAACATCTTCTTTTACAAACCAAAGCAATTCTTAAATACAGATGTCAAAAAGATTTGTTTTTAATGCAAAGTTTGTTAAATGTTGATCAGAGTGTCTCAGTGTTTTTCTAAATTAAATTCTGCTCAGTTTATTTATACAGCGGCAATTTACAACACAGGTTGTCCTGAGGCAATTCAAAAGACAAATAATATCAACCCAGTCATACAAGTCATACCTAGTTTTTAAACAGTGAATCATGTTCACTGTGTAATTAAAATCAAAATCAAAAGCTGTCAATTTCATTAAATCCATCAAATTGCATTGGGTTATTGACTTATTCTCTCCTCCTGGATCAGCGTGCTGAGAAAGTAGGCGTTAACTTGCAATGGGTTGTTGACTTTACATCAATCCCTCATACTGAGCATGCATGTAGCGACAATGGAGAGGAAAAACTCCACCTTTAACAGAAAGCACCTGGCTCTGTAAGAGCGGCCGTCTACTACGACCGACTGGAGATTTCAGGACACAGAAAACACAACTTAAAGAAAGGGAACTGATTTAGGTTTACATACGGGGTTAAAAGTAAAAACGATAATGTATAAGTAGTTCAGTTGAGCTGGAATCACCATCTCAGTTGATCCCATTCATGAAGGTTTCAGACCAGGTGGAGAGAAAATGTCTGGGAGAAAACAAAAAGTTAACAGTTGAAATGCCAGCGGATTACATGGTAGAACAAGAATTGAACAGTGAGAAAAAGTGGTCAGATTGTCCTGCAGAAGCCAAAGCCTATAGCAGCAAAAGAGATACCCCAGGATAATCTAACCCTTCGGGGAAATTTGTTTTTGCAAGTTTAAATTACAATACACAGAAAAGTTTACAAATAGGTACATTTGAAAATACTGCACTTCAAATATGCGGGAGGACCACTGTCTGTGCGTTGGGTTTGTTCAAAACAGAGGATGAATATAAGGAAAAGTTCCTCATGTTCCAATTTAAGTGGGGTGGAGGTTTTGTGATGCTGTGGGCCTGTTTCCTCTCTAAAGATACCTGGATGCTTGTTAGATGCATGGCATCAATGCAAGTTTAGTTTACAGGTCTCTTTCTAAAACCTGGACATTTTAAAGAGATATTTGGTGGCCCCTACCAATAATCTAAAAATGATTGGTCACTACTAGGTTATGATTTAAAACATCTTGCCAAATCCGCCTTGAGATAGATTACTGGACGTAAAAAATTACTTTTTCCCGTCGTTATAATGGTTCTCAGACCTAAAAACTTTAAACTGCTGCAGGAGCAGAAGTCAAGAAGAAGTAATAGACATCTAAGTCCTGTCTACTTGGCAATGTTACAACAGGAATACACATTTTTAAATAATTTTTTTTAAGCGTTACACAAGGCTAAAGCAGTAAGAGATTAATTTATTTAGCCGATTTGCTAATAGCTGTGGATTTTGTTCTGATGGAAAACATGAAATCGAGAAACAAACAGGAGATTTAATGATAAACTGACAAACTGACTTTGGTCTAACTGTTAAAATTGGCATAAAGACCAGAATCAGATGGAGGGTAAACCAAGATCTCTAATAATAGTTACAAAGAAAATAAAGGGGACATAGACAGGAAACACGCGGGAGCAAAAGACAATACAATGAGAAAAGCCATCAAAGAACATTGAGAAACCGGTGGGTGACAGTGGGATGAGTGGAGTATTGGATTAGAAGGAGGTAAATGAATCAGATGATTGGAAATCTGTGGAAGAGAGACAATTGGCAAGCTTAGAGACTTGAGGAGAATTTAAAACAAAGGGAAGAGAAAAATAATAATAAAATAGAATAAAAATCCATTAGGACAATCAACAAATCTCCAAAATAAATTAAAAACTGAATACAAATGAGTGAAAAAGGCGAGATAAAAAAGGATTTCTTTGAAACTAGCATTTGTTATGCAGTGCGTTGTTGCAGTAGAAACAAAACTATGTGATTAAGAGAGGTCACTCTCGTATCCTCAGTATTTAAACTTATTTTGCTTGCAGTTTGATCTTGTCAAGTTGAAAACAAATGGGAAGCTAAAAGATCAAGAAGAGGTCCTTGAGGAACACGATTAGATATTGTAGGTGGAGTCAATACAGTAACACTCCGAGTGCTGTAAGTGTTACTCGGTAAAAAACATGTATGCATGTATTTTTATCCATTAATGTCCTGTGTTGAATATCTAAAACCATCCTACGATCTTTTCCCTTTGCATCCCACAACTCACCTATTCCCACACCAAATCCTTTGATCATGTTTGGAGGCTTAGTGGCCTCAAGATGCTAAACAATCCTCTGCCTTTCTCTTTCACAGGGGCAATGGCTTTTATCTTGGCAACCAGACCGTGTGGTCATATTGCTACTACCCTAATAACATAGTTCTGTGGCATATCGTGCTGTTTTCCATACTGCTGGGAATAGGCTTGGTGCAGGGGTTGCTCTGTGCCATCCAGGTGATCAACGGCTGCATCGGCTGCATCTGCGGAGACTGTCGGGACAGGAGTGATGTAGGTGAAATCTACACTTGACCAAAAACATTAAACAGGCTTAAAATAGAGCTAATTAAGTCTATTTCTGATATTCAAAAGTAATAATAGGTAAAAGGGGGAGGCCCATCAAGATACAAAAGACACCTATTTATTTATTAGTATTAGTGAGTCAGGAAAGTGTGTATCGTTTTTGCTGTTGTTATTACACTTTTCAGTTCTTAGTGAATCTGCTCTAAAGGAAAACAATAAAAACAAAGAGAAAATTCGTTTTATGATTGCAAGAAAGGAGAGCAGTAAAATAGTTGCTTAGGGATTTTACCAGCTGTTGTTTCACCTGACAACACAAAAACACCTGAACGACACACGTTCATTGTCATATTTTATACTAAATGACTACTGGCAAAACTAGTTGGATTCATTTAAGTTCCTGTAAATAAAACATGTTATGATTAAGTGGTTTGCAAATTTCAAAGAAAACAAACAGAATTTTGATATGTCAGATAAGAGATAAGTTTATTTGGCAGCTTAGCTCAAGATCAGATCTGAACACCTGAAATAATGAATACAAACAATTGTTTGGGGATTGTTGAGGATACATACTTCTAGATGAAGAAATATATATATTTAATGTAATCATTTATCTCTACATTAATTCTGAATTACTTAGTAGGTAAACTGTTAATGTAACGATAGGAACTGGTAAGTTTATGAGTTAGAAATGCAAAAGTATTATAAAATCACATCTGTGCAAATTTATGGGTTAATTTAAAAACATGTCATTTGATGATTCTAAATAAATAGCACCAGTCAAAATTGGTGTGCTGCAAGTATGAAAACTTATCAGTAAACAAAAACCCTAATAAAAAACTGAGAATGAAGAAAAATTGCTTTATTCAATCAAATGAGTATAAACAGCTTTTTATAGCAGCTACCACTACTTACCCTTCATAGACACAGTAGCCATGTTGGATTTTGAGGTTGGAGCTCTACATGTGATCATTACAAATGCTAAGCTAATCTTGCAATATTAGCTCAATATGTATGTATGTATATATGTATGCTAGGCCTAATCTTATTTAGCAGAATGCTTAAGCTAACATAAAAAATGATCCAACCAAAGAACCTGACTAAAACGTCAACTGATGATGTCTAGATGTGCTCTTGAGATAGCTGCGTTTGAGCGAACGGACGGCCTAATCCTGACTTTCAGCTACAGAACAGAGCAAAAGTTTTGAAATAGTTTTATGAACTAAATAAAGACCTGGAGCTGATACAGACAGAGTAGTGGGGGCTGACATAAAGGTTTTACATTGTTTTATTTCAAGATTTTGCGGCACAAGGAGCCTTTATTTACCCAAGATGGACAGAGAAAGTAGACAGAGAAGACGTTTGGTAAATGTCTTAGGGTCAGGAATCAAACCTTGGTGTTGAGGATTAGCACCCATGAGGCACCCACTCTACCTCCTGCACTGTTTCACATACCTTAACTTTAAGCTTAGAAATGGTTGCTACTGGCTTAATATGTTCACGTCAGCTTTGACAGAACAATACTGTTGCCCTGAATGCATAAATATATATAATAATGGTAATAATGGCTGATTCCGGTAATGAATCAAAGTTAAAAGCTTTCAGCCTGGAACAGTCTTTACTTGTGTTTTGTCGCTCAGAAGCTGAAAACCCCGGGATGACGGCATGTGTCATATGTAGGTATGAACAAACAAATGAGGGTGTTTTTGCTGGAGGAGTTGTTGTACGTTAACCCTGATGACAAAGTAGACCTGACATTACAATGTATTAGGAAAAACCTCATCTTACAATCCACTAGTCAAATTTGATCTTGATTTACACAAAAACAAGTAAAAATCAGTAACATGATTAAAATTGTCTTCATTTTATTTGTTTAATCACCGAAAAAATCTAAACTTAAATCGTAAAGAATTTTTTTCCGTTGAAGATACTGAAGAAGTCAAATATTGATTACATTCAGACTAAAACCGGTCTGTGCAGCTTCAAGTTTAACAGTTACCGTTCAGCTCCGACATGTCCAAAACGTCACATAACGATGTCCCACAAGTGCTTGCATGATCATGGACTCTAAAACACACTCATGGGTGAACTGTACCATCAAAGGTCCTGTACATATTAACACCCCGCTCACATTTATTAACAGCTCTCCATCTGAACAGCAAGCTTCCTTCCTGTCAACTGAAGAAATAAGTGATTTTTGTGCCGTTGCAGAGTGAAAGTGGACTTTGAAGGTGAAGAGGACAATCCCCGGGAAACCATCCATAACCAGAAAAATCCCTCTAGGAATATAATAACTCTTGCTGATATCCTTGGATGTTTTCCTTTGATTTTTATTTGTTTCATTCTGAAAAAAAGTCTACCCTGTACTCCATTTTGTAAGTCTTACTTTTTCTGGTGTGCATCTTGTGGTGCATTGTGGTGGCAGACGATTACCGAAGCCAATAAAGACTCCAGGTGTTAGAAAGAAACAGCGTCTGTCCACTATTTCGTTTAGCTTTATGCTACAAAGTTAATCAGTTAACCTTTAAGGCTGGTATCCCCCTTAAAAACATTATAAAGCCACTTGAGCTCAGCTATTGGTAATAATTAAAATACATCATATAGAATATGTAATGTTTCATAAGATGTTATAAAAACACATTTTTTTTATTGCTTCAATGATTAGGAATCATGTTTAATTTAAAAGCGCTGCTGCACAAGTCGATGGGTCTAAGATGCGCTGTGGAAGGAGACATTAAAACAAAAGGACAAAATTCAGGAAACATGCAAGTTTGGCATTATATGATACAAAATCAAATGTATGTAACTGTAAAAAACTAATTAGCAACCACCAAATGATGACATCCACAAAGTCTGTGCAAAAACAAGGATGCATTATTCATTGTAATCCTTTATTCTCTCTATTACTAGACAAAACAGTACACGCAACACCGAGATATCCTCAACAAACTACTCAGGTGTTTAAGGACTTTTATCTTTCTATATTGTTTTTGGGTCTTTTCACATACTATGTTTTAAGCTTTGCCTTAAAAAAAAGTTACTCTGGCTGTAATTTCAACTCACTCAGCATATGACTTTATAAGGTTCATGAAATTTCCTATTTTACCCCTGACTCCTTGAAGCCACAATAGCGACTGATGTACAAGTCTGAAGAGGGTGTATGTGTAAAAGAGCCCAAAACGGGGTCAGCTAATGACATAATTGTTTACTAAACCAGACAACAGTTAATGTGTACAAACACCACACCAGCGTCATCACCATCCTTCGTTTGTTGAGATGTGAGAACCAGTGAGGCAGGAAAACAGAAGGAAAGTAGAGCTGAATACTTAGCACATCTAATATAGACATGTTCCTTTTAATTTTGTCAGGATCAATAAAGTAACACCTAACCAAATGAAGGCATCAAAGTATCTTATTTTTATTTTAAAAAAACGTGTTAAAATAAACCTTCACAAAAGTACTAATATTTAACATGGCTGCCAGGGATTTAAATCCAGAACTGACTCTTCTTCAGCCATGTTACGGTGTTCTTCTGATCTTTTATTTCTCAAAGTGTTGTCGCAGTTGATGACCCACTGGCTGACTGAAGAAGTGTTGTGAGTTTTAAATGCATGTTTTAAGTTATATGTCACTTTAAAGAGTCATTTGTTTTTTGACTTATCATTTACCTTTATTTTTTTTATCCTCTTTGATATCCTTTGCTTAAAACTGTTTCTTGTTTTTGCATTGTGTTGAACAGGTTTATTTTTCTAAGTTATAATAGTTTGCCAACTTTGTAATAGTTAGATTAGTTATCCTTGGGTTTATTTCCATTTAGAAGAACTTTTGTGCTGAACTTTAATTTCCTGGCTAATCCATGAAGGGACCTCAGATTTTTTACTGTGCAGCGGTACTGCAGTAACATAATCCTTTCTCCTATTTACTTCCCAGTTGGGATGGAGTCATCAGAATGCATCTCCTTCTTGAATGTTTGTGGTCGGACTTACCTATCCTGTCTATACTGCCATATAAACGTTTAAACCGACAAGCACGCCACTGTCAGGTATATGAAAAGTACCCAAATATTAACCAGACTTTATTACTATTACGTTGACTGATTTCCTTCAATCTTTCAAAGTGGTCAGACAATGAAGTAGATATTTAGCAAACAAAATCATTTTTTGTAATCCCAACCGACAAAAATGAAAAAAACTGACCCCTTTAAGCCAAACATTGAGAAAAAATGTTTTTGCATGTCTTTATATGTTTCAAACTGTAACATAAAATCTGTCAAATTCTGAACTCTTTATTTAAAACACATTTCCATGACCTGTGGTTCTGATCTCTGTTTGGGCCGTTTAACTAAAACACAACAAACTATGACCTCTGAGAGCTAAGATAACTATTAGTGACGGTAGACCTTATTTATCGGACTCACATTTCTTTCAGACAGAATATTGAAAAGTAAATTCAGCCATTGTTGAATTTCCAAGATGACCACAAAAAAAGTTAAATCCTCTTGCAGGATGCTGCAGGTAACTTATAATTTGTAAATTGTGTTGTAGCTCATTGTTTAAACCCCTTTTGTAAAGTCCTTTGGATAAAAGCATCAGCAAAACGAATACATCTAAAATACCAGAATTATTTATTTATGAAATACCAAATTGCTGGAATGACCAGCACTGAATTATAAAGCTGCAATTATTTTAAATGCCTCATTCATCCGTATAGATATTTACCAAACTGAGAAGTAAAGGACTTTGTCTTGTTAAGCATCTTTTTTATTTTTCAGTGTTGCAGAAAATCTGAGTAAAAACATTGCTGTAATAATTTAAATAGTCATTCATTGTAATTATATAACAGAGGTGCAAATCAAATTTTCTTCTATTTTCAAGGCAATATTTAAAAACGTCGTAACCTAAGGTTTTATTACATGTAAATGTTTTTGCCTATAGAAGATATTATTTTACCCTTTGCCTTGCTGCATGCACTGTGCACAGATTAATCCATGTGACGTCCTAGCTGGGACAAACGTGCAATACAAAAACCACAATTGTAAAAACAAACTCGCCGCTATGAAGCTTTCGTACCATCTGTACTGTCCCCTAACCATGATTATCCAGGCTGGGACGTTCTGCTCTTTCACTCAGAGGAATCTCTGTCAATTACTCATCCCCTGCTGTGGCCCTGCAGTTAGACAGCCAGCTCTAACAGGATTACTGATCGAGACAGGGTCAAAAGGTCAGAGCGCCTCCTGTGGCGACTGCTGAGAGTGCTGCTGCGCAAACTGAGTCCACACAGCTCGATGGTTTAGGCGCAGGTTAAGCTCCTAATCCTTTGTTGCCATGGTGCAGCTTCTTGGTAATTGTTACCTAACTTTCAAGTTAAAACCCTGTTTAAAGCTGCATGGAGGTAAATATAGACAGTGTGCTGAGAGGCCAAGTCTCTCTGGAAATACAGTTCACTGACCTGATTGTTTCATTAATAATGCTTTTGAATGACTTTGACGACCTACCATAACACAGATTGAACATAAATGAGGTCCCTTTGTTTCATAACTGTTAAAAGAACAACTTCTTTTTTGTATTAGCCTGTAAAATACAAAAATTTAGACAAAAGCAGATGTACATATTAGGCCAGACAGCAAGAAATGAGATGATAAGTTTTAATTAAGAGTTTGCTCGTATCCACCGACAGGATACATTTAATAATGCACACACATCCTCACTGATAGTTGGTTAAATGTTAAATGTTAAATGTTAAATGCGTGTTGCAGAGTAACAGCATGTTTGTCGTTTCAACTTGTTTGGATCCTTGGCTGCTCATGTTGACACAACTTTTAAAGTCTTTGAAGCTGGTTGCTGTCCTGAAACTATTCTGGTTCATCTCTGCCATGTTAAGCAGGGATTTCTAATATACTTCAATCTGGCAGAGCCTTAATAAACCCACGTCTGTCCATCTTTAAAACCATGTTGATGTTGATGTTTGTGTTGTACTTTGCTTTAACACCGACAAGTTACAAGTATCTAGCTAGCTGTTTATTTTAGGTTATATTGTTAGGTTGGAGTGTTATCCGTCTTTTTTCAATACCATCTACTTTGTTCTGTGCTCCAGAACAACTGCTAGAGAAAAAAACAAAAACCCGCAGCTTGATGCTGCCACCACCATTTTTTTACAATCTGTACAAGCTGTTAGATTTAAAACCCTCTTTGTTAACAAACTTTAAACATCCTTCTTTATTTTCATGTATTTTCTGAGCATAAAATGTATTTTTTTTTTGTTTCTCATGCTTGAATGTTTCAGTTTTTGAGCAGATGGTTCTTTCTTGGTCAGCGCTCTCTCATCATGACCATCTTTAAAACTTACTGACAATTTAATCTGATACTTTGTCTCAGTTGGGTTAAAAATGGATGTAACTAGGTGTTACATATGGAAATAATCCTAAAAAACATAAAAACTGGTTTAATAAATAGTAGTATTAATCCTGGATGGCCCAGATTTTAGCACCCTACAAAATACATTAAATCTGCCTTAAAGTCGGCCCATTGAATGAAACAACTATACAAGTAAATCAATACTAATTTTGCCAAACAGAGTATGGTAGTCAAATATCCTAACAGAATCATACTTACTCACACTTTCACTAATATATGATACGTTATCCAAATCTTTATGATAATATGTAAGTATGTACTCATTTTAGTTTCAAATTTTTTTTTTTTATTATCTGTAATATAATATAACTTGTGCCTTTTTATAACTTAAGTGAAGTTGTTGTTGCATCATGTTTAACCCTCTGAATAAGTCACATTGATAAACAGTTCATAATACCTTCACTTAGAAAAATATATTTTCAAGTTAATTAATTAATATTAATCTATATTCAACTGTTATAAGAAAGTCTGTTGTTTGATTAGGTTTTAAAAAAGAATAAAAAGGGATGTGAAACTGTGTTATGACCTGTTTTATGACAAAAGGAGGGTTTATATTGGTTCACCAAACACTGTGGTGCGTTTTTCTTACCGACCAGTAAGTGTTGTGCAGCTGTCTTAAGAACTATAATGTCCGGCACAAGGGTGAAGAATCTGGAATACAAGAAAAAAAGGGGGACAAAGAGATTGAAATGGAAATGAGTTCCTTTTCAGCCAGATTGAAAAGCCATTGAAAAACTCACAGGTTTGAACCAGAGTAGTAAACAAAGATTTGGATAAGATGAGTTGGATAAGATACAGTGAACTGTATTTCACCTGATGCTAATGAAGTTCTGCACTGTTTCCCTTTTAGTTTTGTTTTATGTTGTGGAGGAAATCTCGTGTCTCAGTCATGCTGTAACCTGTTGCTTTACTCACATTTTGACCAAGACACTTACATCTGACTGCTCAGCAGAGTCAGTCAGCCACCCAGTAATTTGTGTTCAGCCTGACTCTGACTGACTCAGGCCGAGCCACAAAGTAGCAAGATGACCAAAAGAAAAACAGAAAAAAATTGGTCCCAGATTATGCAAAACGCTGGTCGACGTATGACTCTGCACATGGATGGTTTGTACTTTTTTTTTTATATCAAGATGCGTAGGAAATTTTCAATAACTTACTGTTATCAAAAACGATGGCAGGTTGATGCTCTTACCAGCAATTCTGATGTGGGGAAAAATATTGTAATTGTTCTGATATTTCAAATCAAGCTTATTTAAAAAAATTAAATAAACAGACAGAGAGCTGCTTAAAGTGAACGGTTGATTTACATTTACAAAGAAAAACTATTTTGAGTCTTAAGGTTTTTGTGTTAGATAGATGTGTAAGATCTTTCCTGGTCAGTTACATTATTAAACTCAAACATTATAGATCTAATGCAGCCAATAGTTGCTTAAAAATAGTTTTTACAGTCATCACTTAAACACTCATTATTGATTTTGGTACACGGATTTGACAATATTTGCTGATTTTCTGGGGGGGCATCAGGTGGGAACACATATAATGTTTATTTGTACTCCTGTCGTAAACATTCGTCATAGAAATATCTGTTCAAGGTTCACTTCATAAAATTAAAAAATTATATTGATAATCACATTTTCATTTACTTGATAATTAGATTTTTTGTTGACTGTGCCCTAAATTTTGCAAACATAGATTTGCATTAATGAAAATTCTCAAACTTTACAGTTAAACTTATCCTTGGTGTAAAAGGCAAAGAAAAAATCTCCCACAAAACTTGAGTATGAATTAAAATTTAATTTTTGACTTAATCACTGCTTGAAAACAGGGGTAAAGAATAACTTTGAATGTTGATTTAATAGAAAGTTTTCTTTTTGAACATTTTTACACACGCCAGCACCCCAGCAGGACACTGTCTTCTGCAGCTGTTATCACTAAATATATGCAATTTTAGTAAAATACACAACAGCTATGAGAGTTAAACATTTGATAGAAAACATTAAAACAACTATTTAAAGTAGCTTTGGAGATTAGCTTTATAATTCGTACTGTAAATGGTATCCTATGAAATTAATTTTATTTTTTCTGTTTTTGCAAATAAAATAACGTAAGCTGTCAGCTCAAAAAACACAATCTAACCAAATTGCAAAGCTTTTGGAATATTTTGTAACTTTACTTGCTTTATCAATTACAAACTATTTGGCTGAAGAGTCTCTAGGAAATTATTACAACTGTAAGTGAAGACTACAATAAATGCAGGATGACCAAATCTTTTGCATGGGTTCTGTATTTGATTGCAATCGTATTTTTATTTTTTTATTTTATTTACAACATCAGGGATGATGGTTACGCAAACAGCTTGCTAATGTATGCTACAACGTTCCAGGTACTTGATGTACGTAACGTAATGTATTGAAGGAGGTGGAGGCTGCAGAAGAATTGGCCCGAGGGTGACAGAACCAGCTATGAGCGACCTCAGCCAGTTAGTCCCAGCTTCATAGGAGTGCGCTTGAACAACAGCAAGCTGTGAGTGTGGGAACAGACTGGGGGGGCAGACGGGGGACATATGGGCGAAGCAGGGAAGCAGAAAGGACTGGTTTGATCCTGATCCTCAAAATACTTCATCTGAATAGCATTTTAATTGGTTTCTGACTCGAATTTGAATGCAGAGGGTGATTGTCGGTGAATTAAATGTAAGGAATTCTTTAGTAGTCATGCACATTTTGTGTTTCTTATCGTAAAGTGTTACCACAACATGTTTCATTCATTTACGTTTTTGTTCCAGTTGAGTTTTTTTTTTACATTCAAAATTTCTATGACAACATTCTCTTAGCCAAGAGGACAGTAGCTCAAACCAACATACATTAGAAAACCTTTCAGGAAAACTTGCATTAAAAGTAAATAATCTAACATGCTGTTAGCCTACACCTTAACAATGTACTCAAACACAGCACTCATCATATCCAGATTTTCAAACATAATTAAAATCTAAAGTAGGTTTAAAATGACTTGGCAAAATGGTTTACTTTGAATTCAGTTTATTTTGGACCGGATACCGAAAATAAGCAGCTAAATATTTCAATATTTGCTTCCCTTAAGTTGGCATGAGTAGGTTTTATGAATAGTATTTGTAAGTTTCTGTGAATTTTTGGAGGACATGTGAGATATGAAGGTAAGATATCAAGACATGCTTCCTAAAGGTGCTTTCATCTTTACTTAAACAAATGAAACTAATTTAAATGTGAAATAGAGCATACAATCACAAACTGATTTTTGAAGAATAAAATGTAATTGGCATAATAAGATGTATTTAAGCACTGCAAACGGGTTTATAGGAATAATATGGTTGATTACCACATAAAAATAGCAGAGAAAATTCTTGCCTGAAATTAATAAGTCTAAAAAAACAAACAAACTGAGCTTCAGATTTATTTCTACCAGCTTCTTGTTTTTCTTCTTGTCTGACTTCAGCTGAAGGATTCATCAATCAAGATTCCTATTTCTGTTTAAACACAATTTCAATTTTTAAAGCACTGAAAGTGGAGAAAAAGTATAAAACTTTTTGTTTTGTAAACAACGCTACTTTGATTTGTTTTTTATCAGTAAGATCTATTTTAAAACAATGAAGCTGTTGAACCACGTGATGAGGAACGCATTTAACCTCACACCTTTGTCAACACAAAGATGGAGACTAGCATTTGATGATGACATTTTCTAAACTCACGCTGCCATTAAACCAACTCTTGCATAATTTAGGACACTTCAATGTTTTTATCAGTTTTATTCTGATGAGTTTATAGACTAGTTTCAGGGATCATTGCCCCCCACAGGTAGGCGAAAGGTAAGCAGAAAGTTAACACCTATAAATATTTTTGTCATCTGAGTTTTTACAGCTACGCAACAGTTGTTTGGATCGACATTTAAAGTTTATTTTTCTGATATTCCAGCTTCTTGGTCAGCTGAGCAGAAGCACGTGGGTATTTAATTACTGGGGGGTCAATACCTCCCTCAGGTTGTGGTTGCAGAAATGTGCCAAAGACAGTCTCTACTTTTAGCTCAGTGTCTGATATCACAAAGGCTCCTAATGCCAGTTATTCAGTGGAGGTGGTATTAGATCCTGTCACCTGAACTTACCCAGGGACTTGTGTGAGGCTACAGTAAATGCTGTCGCCTCATAGAAACACTCCAGCCTCTACAATATACTGACAGCAATACTCATCACCCTACAAGGACTGGAAAGAGCTGCTTGAATTCATCAAGGTGATATTGCTGCCAAATTCAAATGCTGAAGTTGATAAATAAGAAAAACATAGCCTTTCAGTTTAATTTATCTATAACTTAAATATAAGTATTTTTAAGCTTTTTGTAGTAAATTTAGCCTTTCCTTTTTAGAGGTCATGATAAGTTTAGCTAATTTGACCAAACGTACCAGCCTGCAGTTAATCATCAATATTTCACTGGAGGACAATTGTCCTTCAACAAGATCTACAGGTGAAAATCTGTCGTAGGGTGGAGAGAGCAGATGCATTTAGTAAAGGGCTCAAACAGAGATCTGGAGCTACGACGAGTAATCAGTCATGAAATTTCCGTATATTTTATTTGGGATTTTGTGTTAATACAATCCATAAAACATAACATTTATATTTCTCTGTACATATTTGGATTAGGGTGAACAAGGCCATGTAAAACGACATTTAAACAAGGATTCAATGTTTCTGCAGGTCACAATTGTGGAGCAGCTTTCTGAGCTGTGCCTGCTTTCTAACATAACGATCCCTTTGACTCCAGACCAACATCATCAGACTCACTATGAGACATACTTTGGGTAAATCTCTACTGGACTAAAGACCACAAACTCACCCGCCCTATTTACATTTTCAGTGGCAGGCCGTTGGGTTTCTGTGTTGATCACAGAAAAGCTCAACCCAGATGTAGAAAATGTTACATCTGTCCGTTTTGGGGGTATAAATCTCTACCACTCTCCACAACTAGAGTTGTCTGTTGAAGAGATCAATACCTTCCAATCAAATGTAAACCCTTGAGCCGATACCACTGATTGTGTTTCCTAGCCTGTCGTCTGTATGACATGTAAAGCAGAGATGAGCTCCTGCTGGTCATTTTCACTTATTATCAATTTCACAGATCTGTGCAATTGATTTAATTAGTTTTTAAAATTTTGATTTCGTCTAAGTGGAAATGTAATGAAACCCACTTCTATTTAGTGATGATGTTATATAGGTTACTACAATATATATAGTCATTTATTTTAGCCAAATATTTTTTTTACGTAGACAAAGAAAAATATAGGCTAACTACTTGTGCAAGAAACAATTATTCTGTTTTGTTCAAACTAATGTCAGAAATAAAATATTTTTAAAAAGTAATGGACATGAGTTTAACATTTAGGCTACATGTTGACCTCATCTAGATAGTCCACGAGTCCACGTGTAACCCTAGATTGAAAAGAAAATTGTACAAGTCTTTTATATATGAGAGGATAAGAAATAGTTTGTAATTGAAAAATTCAAGAAAATACAAACTAAAACAAAAGTAGTTGTGCACTAAGTCCTGTAGACATTTTTCTATACCAAATTTCTATCAACTGTGTTTTTGATCCTGTTGATTTGGCCAGTTGAAAATTTGCCCACAAACAAACTGATTTTAATTTGTATTGTTTCTTATAATAAAAATAAAAAAACGCACTGTACTTTTTCTCTCGCAGTAAAGCATTATTAGATTGTTTAAAAGTGCATAATACAGTTTGCTTTAAATGCAAATACATCCTAAATAAAACAGGTACAAAACAACATAGCTGCCAAAGTAGAGAGTGACTAAAACGCTAAATGATCGACAAGCAACCTAACCAAACCAAACATAAGGTTTTGCTTTTCGGTCCAGTGAAATCCACAAAAGGCTGATAACAAGGCAGCTTGCAGAATAATTTCAGGGCTGTTCTTGCTTAAACTTGGTTATAACACAAAAACCTGCTGGGCTACTATTCACAGAAGCAGGTTCTGACTAATTCATTCCTTGAAAGCTATGGTTCTGAAAATATTTCTTCTAAACGTGCGAAGAGTTTACAGTATACAATTAAGTTTTTGGTCATGATTCATTCATTCAAAGAAACATCACTTACCAGGTTTACTGTTATCAAAGTCTGATTTGAGGATATTGCTTATATAAGGAATAAAGAATAATTTTCCTGTCTTTATCATAATAATTGTGAATAAATATTCGTATTATCTGTGATGAAGGCATATTGTAATTCAGGAGCTGGTCTGCAGCCAAAAGTAAGTCATTACAATGGAAGTAATGCTGATGTTCTATTTATGGTTAAATAGAAGAAAAAAAAAACCTTCCCTGAAAGATTGAAAGTGTCATCCTCAAAAGGTTGAGGTTTCAATGTGACTTAAATGTCTTCCCTATACTGTCTATTTTATTATA
>JAVLVB010000031.1:1004981-1020090 GCA_032876305.1 Orestias chungarensis
GGGGGGGGGGGGGGGGGGTCTGCAGCACATGCCGACAGCTAAACAGAGTGAAGGGGGGCGGGGGTAGAGAAAAAGCAGGCGTGCCCATTCAGCATGCTCCAGGGATTACACAAGCCTATTTAAAGTTCAGCGCCACGGAAGCTTTTCAATGCTGAGAAGACAGGAGACAGATTCCAGGACGTGCAAAACGAGGCAGAGCTACTGGGACACCCCTGCAGGAGGGGGTTTAGTTTAAAAGGGAACGCAGAGGAGGACTGATCAGTGGCGTTTCTGCTGGAAAAAGTACAGAATACTTGCTTTTCTTTTCTCTGCACATTAATCAGAGCAGGTAGGAAAACCATCTAGCTGTCTTTTACAAACAGTAAAAAAAGAATTAAGATCATTTTTTTCAATGTTGATAGATAAAAGTAGTATAGAGGTTATTTGTGAAAATAAAGATGTCAACTTTTTGCTACCAAACATGTTTAATATGAGGTTATATATTGATTAGTTTCTGAGAAAAAAGGGGTGTGTCAGAAACATGTTCCTTATTTGAATAATATCTAACATTAAGAGCCTGTGGGAAGCTTTTTTTGTTGAAAACTTCCTGCCAAGCTTCATTCTTTACGCCTGAATGGGTCACTTATTATTTCCAGTTAACTCTCGCCAACCAATCTTGACCCTTTTTTTTTAAATAGTTGTTTAAACCTCCGTTGTCACATTTAAGGCAGCACTTCTCTCTTAAATTACTAAAAGGTAATGCTCTCCCATGCTGAAAGCTCAAAATGTGAACACAGACATATAATGTAGTGTTTATTCATGCAGATGACAAGATTTCTGAAACAGTGTTTTTATGAACAAGGGCTCAGACGCCTGCACTTACTAGAAGAGAAGCTTTACCCAGAGCAGTGAAAAAAACCTCCTAAAATCCACATAAATAGACCAGAAGATAGCAGGTAATGTAATTAAGATCACTTAAAATGTTTGAAAGGCCTATTCTTAATGTAAATGATTGAATTTTGGTAATTGTCTCACTGACTAAATATGTACAAGCACTTATAGAAATAAACTGTATGCCGATTTAAAAGGAAGGAGCAGAAGAGTTTGCTTCTTTTTGATTATGTTATTAAATAGGTCTGATTCAACAATGGATCGATATATGTTTATCAACCATTTTCTTCTTGTAAAAAATTAATTTAAAAAAAAGTATTGTTCAAAATTACTTTTATTAGATATGGGTGTAAATCCTTACTTTTACTTGTAAGATCAGATCCTACTGTTTAAAAAAGTAATAAACCAGGACAGCTGGTTTTAAGCAAAAACAAATGAAGGAGCTGCGAAGTAGAAAACTATGAAGTTTGGGTTTACGTTTCCTGATCAAACCTTTAAAGAGGTTTCCTCCATGTTTTTCACCTCATTTGAATTTTTAAAATCTTGGATTTTTAGCTTGAACATCTTCAGTTATTATGGCAGAAAGCCTTGATGTTGTGGAGAAAAATATCCTGTTTGGTGTGGAAGTTGTCACAGAGTGAAAAAGACTGAAATTTAGTAATCTTTCAGTGGTATTCAGCAGTGGCTAAATGATACATATCTCCACACAGCAGGAAGCCTTGAAAGAAATATTACGCTATGAAGCTGCTAACCGAAAATAACAATTAGCTAAAATATTTATTGTTAAGTTGGAGTTTGATTTAAAAAAAAAATGTCATTGAACATGTTATGAAGCAGACAAAGGACACACCCTTCATACTAGTATACATGCACACACCATGGAGCTGTTAGCGGAAACTGTAGCTAAATTTGAATGGTAACAGCTGCAGACAGGTTGAACAGAAAACAACTGAACCGCTCCACTGAATATTCCTGCAGACAAGCACAAACATGTTATTAAGATAATTCAACCCTGTGACAATACCCTGGCACTGATCATCCCTGGGGAGGCCGATTCAGCTCAGTCTGCCGGCAGCTTCTGACTGAACATTTAAAAGCTTTTGAAGGCCCAGCGATGTTTGCCATCCTCTACCTCCTGCATGTTCAAAGATTTTTGTCAACAACTTTTCTTTTCCCTTTTTCCTTCTGTGGTCAGTGTGTATGTGTTTGACATTTGAGGTTGTTTTTCCCCCTCCCAACATCTCGGTCCAGTTTGTGCTGCCAGAATCTCACAGCCAGTTTGGATCTATCCCTGAAATTCCTCACCACTGACCAGGGCCTTAATGTTCTGGATGTTTGTGTGCAGAAAATTTGCAAATACCAAAATAACTTTCAAATAAGTGCTAAACTTCCTGAGCCTCTTAGAGGTAGGAGGCTTAAATTTAACTAAACATAAAGGACTGTCTGTCTGTTCAGAGGATAAAGTTACTGAGACACACCTGGGGGAAACAGAAAGGAGGGACATTAAACGACAATGAAGTGAAGACAAAAATCAGCTAAAAATGACGCCGTTTTTTTTCTCGCTATTGGAAAAAATAGTTTAATATGCAGGCAGCCCTGTGTCTGTGTGTGCTGACATGTCTCCAATGGAACAGCCTCAATGAGTACAGCACCAGCAAGCGGAGTAGGGGGAGAAAAATACACTGTGCTCTCCTACATGTTGCAATCACACTTTAGTGTTTGTCATTAGATATCCAAATCTGTCCCTCTGTGAACAATGGGGCTCAAAGGATTAACACACTCGAAGGTTTTCCCACCGAACAGCCCTGGAGGGGGCGTTTTATTTTAGACAGCTCAGGGAGAGTTCAAATGAATCCTGATCGGAAGATAAAAATAGGAATCAAAAACGTGTTTACATCATAAAAGGGAGAAAACACAATATGTTTTATTGCAACTATGGAATTTTCATCCCTCCTCAAACGTTTTTATAGAAACAATTACAAAGCCTAACCTGTGGAAACTGCAGTCGACTTACTTGCATCTATCTTTGTGTTTTCCCGACTTTTAAATGTTTGGACTAATTGCAATATTTATTTTCCATCCATCTACAGTATCATGCACAGACCTAACTGTCAAGTCAATGCATGATTATTATACATTTAGCTGGAAGGTAAAACTTCCAAATAATCAAGCTACTTGACAATCTCACAATGGCATCACATGTTTCTGTTGCAAGTAGGTAAACCAATGCTAGTTGCCCCTTAATAGTGATAATCTACCATTCAAAATGGCTTTTAATTCTGCATGTCAGTACAATTTACGTAATGACAGTAAAAAAGGTTCACAAAAACCATTCTCTTTAAATGAGAAACAGATCCAGTTCATATTAGAAACAAATAATCCTGTTGGTCCATTTTATTTTAAAGACAGAGTGAAATAGATCACATAAATCTCAGGTCTACCATTTATAGTTATCCATCAAACAATTGTTTATATTTTGATCTTTCCCTGTCTTTTTAAGACTTTATTGGATTTGAGGTTGGCGTTGGCCAGGACGTTGAATAGATGATGAAATTCTGTTCCTTTTTATTTTTATGTCAATTGACCTGAAAGCTCTGAGTTTACCCTAACAACCAACATGTTACACTACTTTCTTACCACCTCTCATTATCTTGTGTCGCATATGCTCAGATCGAGCTAATTTACATGGAATTCTGTTTACTTTATCAAACACTGAACTGTTGCTACAGGTCAAATGTTAAACATTAGTTGGAAATCAGTGTTTTGAACAAGACTGACAGTTTTTGACATTTGAAAAATATTACAGTACTTGTTATAAATATCAAATACAACCCATCTAAAAATAATTTAAAAAAACCCATCAAGGAAGGTCCCAGAGTATTAAACCTAAACCTGTAGACTGGATCAGTCTGGATTCTCCATCAATCCCTCTGCAGCTTCATGCAACAGTAAAGTGTGATTTAATGGAGAACCAACAAATCTGTGACACTCCTTACATGCTTCTGCAGACTGAAACTGTAAACACCTCCTTGTGCTCCATTTTTAATGACCCATTTGTTAGCCTAATTAGACTAAAATTAAAAAAAGCAATTTCGTTTCTCCAAGGAGGGAAGCTCTGCGTTACCCCTGATATTTTAGTCACGGCTCAGTTAAACGGTACAACGTTTATCCATCAAATGTTGTGAAACTGCAAGTAAAAAAAGCTCATATTAGGGGATATCCTTCAGATACCTGGACAATCTCTGCCTTTTTTTTTAAGCTGGGACATGTTTACATCACCTCAGTGTAAATCCATAGCCGACTGTTAGTGGGTTGTTGATCCATTCCTTGAAGTGCATTAGAGGGCTGACGTCCCTTTCACCAGGATTAGGTAGCAGGCGGGATGATGGTGCAGTAAATACTCACTGAGTGGCCGGTTGCCGGGCCACACTGCCATTCAGTGATAATGTCGGCTCACATCAGGCTATAGTGCCTCTGAAGTGCAGCATCATAATGCCATTAACAGTGACCAGGTGACGAGACGAGGAAGTCTGAGCGGAGCTGCAGGCAGATAAAGCCGCTTTAACAAGAGCTGAAGAGGAAGTGATGGTCACTGATGAGTTTGTGTTATACTCATGTTTGTTCATTTCTCTCTTCCCACAGACTGCTCCGTCATGGGTGTGAAGATGCTGCAGTGCTTTCCTTTCTACAGACGCTGCAAGGAGCGCTGCAAGAGCAGGGAGGCTCCCCAAGCAGCAGGTGGGAAAACAATTATTGTGCTATGAGTAGGGATTCATAACACTTCTTCATATTATTTCAGATTAATGCAAGAAACCTCTTTTATTGGATTTCATTTAAATAGTAGCATGCATTTAGCGACAGTGGATAGGAAAAACTCCCCTTTAACACGAAGAAACCTCCAGCAGAACCAGGCTCAGTACAGCTAGTCATCTGCCACGATCGACTGGGGGTTTGAAGAGACAGAAAACTAAATTAGATGCACAGGATACTGAAATAATAGTTTATAGCAGCAGTTGTAGAGCGTCACTGGCAGCATCTCAGCCCATGTTCTCCAAGAAGCTGTCTCAGCTAACAGAACGCCAGACCAGGTGTGGTTACTATGGAGAGAAGAACACTAAGAGAAAACAAAATGTTAACATGAAAACATAATAATGGATTAATTGACAACAGTGGAAGTTCAGACTTCAGTCAAAATAAGATTACATGAAGATTTGATGGAGCTTGAGCTTTTTTTTTGCAAGGAATGGTCAAAAGTTTCTGTCCTAAGATGTACAAAGCTGGTAGACGTACTTCTACAAAAGTATTGACACAAACCTTTGCACATCTTGAAGCATTTTACTTTATTTACATAATATGTGCACCTGAATATTCCATCTAAAATCTCCATAAAACACATTAAAGTCAATGGATATAGCATAAATAAATCAAGATGAATATTTTAGTGTTAGACGACGTTTGATGGTAAATTCTGGTTTGGTTGAACTATGGTCTTTTCCTCTTAAAGTGCCGACAGAGGAGACGAAGCCCCATCTGTCCTCCACCACATCCTGGGGCAGCGAGAGCGAAGGAGCGGGGAACCTCAGCCGCGGGTCCCAGATCTACTTCTCCACCAAGGCCAGGCTGTCCTTTAGACACCAGCTGGACAGCAACATCAACGCCGTGGATGCCACTTACTGAGCAGAGCAGGGGACTGCGGAAGGAAGCAGCTTCACATTCACGAGGCCTGCAGACCAGAGCAGAGTTGGTCGTGGTAAAAAGAGCTCCGCTTTGCTCTGGTCTCTCGTTTTGTCAAATACCGAGAACTCTTGAGGTTTTTATATGTTTCTGTAAATCAGAGGAAAATGGACTCAACTCGACAGAGAATGGACTCGATATTTGAACCTACAAACTAATGAGAGAGAGCGAGAGAGAGGACAGTCGTTTACAGCTTTTTTCACCGACAAGTGCATTACTTTCTAATTTTACAAGTTTTCTATTCTGCTCTGTTTTTTGCACATCGTTCATCTGATCACAGCTGATTTAATTTTTTTTTGAGATAGAGATTTTAATATTATAAATAATTCATCCTAAATCATGTCTAACATTACCTTTCCCAGTACATTTAATTTTCTAGATTTACTAGCCTAATAGTGAATGACTAAAAAATCAAGTGCTTTTTAAATTATTTTTTTGGTAACAGAAAAACAATAAGTTCAGAGATAAGTTCTAACATTTTTTTACCGCAGCTGTTTTAAAGTATCGTTTTTGTAAAGGATGACGTAAACTGAGCCAAACTTCAACTTTACCGTATATCAGCTGTTATTTAACCTGCACGCTTTTATTACTAAGTTTGTTTTTGGTGTTCTTACCAACATCAAACTAATATGATGTATTTGGTGACACATCCGTCCTCGGCTGCCTAAATTATAATATTCTGCTGTGTTTCAATAACATTTGTATTAAAATGTATATTTTTCTCTTATCAGTAGTGATTGTGTTGTTTTTTTTTTTACTATATATTTTTAAGTAGATGATTACATTCTATCATCGTCTACAATAATATTGATTATAAAACTTAAAACTGTATTTTTGTTTCAGTGAGGACGTAATAGGACAAGTATGAGTGTTTTTTACTTTTAAAACAAACCTTTGGTGTGGAAGTTAAAATACAAATTCTCCATATCATGGACAGTAAAAACTATATATACACAGGGTCCAATATACAGACCCACCTATAACGTAAACTAACCTATAACTAATAACATTGCCTAAATTTTTTTTTGTAATTTAAATTGGTTAGTTTCCAACACATACCTGGCTTTTAAACAGTTCAGCGCCTGATGTTAGCCTCCTTTATCCAATTTAAAACCAGTTCTTATGTCTGTTGGGAGCCACTGTGCAGTTACATAACACAACCTTGCATAGATATTGGCTTTCTGACCCTCTAGTGGAAAGAAAATAGGATTTTCATGTACTTTGATGAAAGTAGGTGAAGCAGAAGTAAAACATTTAATAGAAATAAAATCCCTGTTTGGGATCTTTCTGTTACACAAGAGTTCCTCCCAAAACTCAAAAATATATGTTAATTTCTTTTTCCTCGAAATTGCTTTTAGGAACGAGAGTGAACTGTCATTCTCTGTCTTTGGTGAGTGAAAATATACATTGAATGTTAAGGGAGAAACCCAGGAAAATCTGGCCTGCAGTGAACGGGAAGCTGCTAAAACCATAGTTTCATTATTAAGAGTGAAGCCAGTTAGTTTAACATCAACATGGACTGAAAAGGTGCTGCTCAAAAAAAAAACTGAAACCTGGCTTAAAATTAATTACTTTAAGCTCTGGTAAATTTACAGCTGCTGCCTATGGGTAAACCAAATGTCTAGTCCTAGAGATCTACTTACTGTCCTGCAGGTTTTAAATGCAACCCTGCATCAACACAGCTGAATAAAATGAATGTCTCATTTCCAGGCTTTTGACAAACTTGAAAGCATGCAGAAAGTCATTCGTTGCAGCTGTGTTGAAGCAGGGGTGCATTTTAAAAAAATGCAGGCCAGTAGATGTTATGGTCTACGGTTGGAGATCTCTGGTGAAGAGAAACGTTAGACAGACACGAAGTGAGCTGCTGACTCGCAATTACAACTGTGTCTCTAGGACTCATTGTACGACTTTAACATTTTAAGAACACCACCTACCATGGTACTCCAACACACAAACTGAGTAGAATACTGGATGAGGAAAACTACAAAGTTTTTAAACTGATCACCTAAAATCATCAACTACATGTTTGTAATTTGGATAAAAGTTAGATACCACCCCAGGATGCAGATGCAAAACTCATGCACTAGTTTTTTGGGGTCTGTTCCTCAACAATCAAAAATATTTTGTCTCAGACATTTATATGTGAAAAGAAATAAACTAACTTGACTGAAAGGAACTCCTAGAAATAGAAAAACAAATCCCACCATAAATCTTAAATAACTAACCTGAAGTATGTCACAAGCCTGTTAATGTGTACCAATAGTGAATGGTCTGAGTGTAAATTGATAAGGAAAAGCTTAACAAATCTTATAGAGGATGTAAACAATCTTTTTGCACGAATGAGAGAAAATCCACAATACATTTGAACTTGTGGACCTGAATTTTAGAAATCAATAAAAGTTGATTGTTGTACCACTTTTCTATCCTGTGAACAAAATTCAGAAAATGTCCCAAATTAAGTTAAGAAAAAAAAAAATTAGCAACCAAATAGCAAGAAAGCAAAACGAAGACGATGCATATTGTCCTAAAATATTTATTTATAAAACAAGATATTCACAGTTATAAAATCAGTCCAAAATCAAACGTCGCACAGACGCCTGCTAACATCCTCACTGCGTGTGTGGCTTGGAGATGACTCCATCTGGATATCGCTCCTTAAACCGAGCCACAACCTCAGGATCCAAAAGATGGATGCAGTCCAGCTGGTTCCCGAGAGTTATCCTGCACAGGAAGAGGAAGAGAGCCAACATTAACAAGTGCTTACAAAAGCTTTAAGTAACATTCCAACAAATCCAATATTGCAAACTTTAAGAATCAGTTTACTAATTACTTTTGAAAAAACACATTAATTTTCTCATTTTTCCAAACTTGGATTTGCATCTTTTAGGTAATGCAGTGAAGGGGAAAAAAAGTATTGAAAGTATTGACAGTAAAGAGTTCAGGTTACCAGTTGGGCTGGATGTTGTGGGGTCGTCCGAAGAGTTCGATCTTCCTGGTTCCGGGCGAGAGCCGCTCTATCATGCCGTAGATCTCATCTGGTTTGTGGCTGGTGGAGCGAACCTGAGTCAGAGCAAGAAAACCTTTAAAATCTGAAAGGATCTAGAAAGAATAATTACAACCCACGTCTGAAATTGACTGTCCCTTTACCTCGGCCACAATGACGTCGCAGTCCAAACCTCTGTTAAACCCCTGTGTGCTTCCCTTCACGCCCACCTGAACACAACCACCACATATTTTCAGACATTTGACTTCTGCAGCAGCATAAAGAATCACTGTGAGGACCTCAAACGCACCAGACAGTGCTCCTTCCCGTGGTTCAACCAGTGACCGGTCCTTCCTGTGCGGATAATTCGCTGCAGCTGGTTGGTTTTCACCCATATGATCTCGTCGACGCGCTCGTACCTGAGAGAGAAGCCACAACGTAACGATGAGGAAGGGACAATTGAGGGGCGGGGTGACATAAACAGCGACGGCTTACCCCCACAGGCTGAGACACTCCCGGCCAAGCTCCATGGCCCTGTGAGATGACAGCGAGGAAAAGAAGGAGCCGTTAAATTTGAGCATACAGAAATCAGTCAAATGAATCAGGAGGGTTCAAATTCTGCGGCAACGACACAGATCACCTTGATAAACTGTTTCTGCACAACTGATAGTGTGAGGACAAAGTTTCTATACCCTTTCTACACATTTCCAGACTCAATATTCCAGTTTTAAAAACTTAATCTTAAATCTGCTTTGATGGTAATCTGACTTGTTATTCATAAATTGTTTCTAGAAGTTATTTTCAGAGTTCTTTAACATGGAATTCAATGTGTGTTACTTTTGGACTTTTTAAATAAGGATGGAGTATCGAGTAGCTGAACGGAAAACATTTAAAACTTCGCAGAGTAGGAATTTTGGAGGCTTTGTTTTGTTTGTAAAACAGCTGTAAACCCAAAAGGCTGGATTATTTTCAAAAAATTGACTACAAGAATGCTCCTGACATTTGCCAACATCTTAAGAGAAATCCAGCATTTAGTCGATGCTAAAGATTTTGTTTAGGGCTCAAATGTATTTCTCTTTTTATGTATCAGAGATCATAATCTTCTTTACCTGATAGCAATTAATTAACCTAACTTGAGATGTAGAATTGACAGGCATTCATGGGAAAGTGGGGAGAGTTTTTTTTTTTTTTTGGTAAATTGAGTGTGGAAGTTTGTTTAGTCTACCTCCCAGTGACCCAGAGAAAAAGAAAACCATCGTCCTGAAGGGCGGGAATGCTGAGTTTTCTCATCTCGTCGTCGGTCAGGGTACCGTACGGCAGCTCCATGTGGATGTCCCAGGGAGGGTCGGCCATCACCACGGAAAACTTCCCCAGGATAGACATGTCCAGGAAGCGGATGTCGCAGCAGATCCACTGAGAGATAATAAGAAGTTTGAATATCCGAGGAGGGAAAAAAAACCTTTAGCTCTATTTCAGCAGCGGTTACCTGTTGTTGCTCACCTGTGAAGGGAATAGTTTGCCCTCGTTGCTGTCTGCATCTTCAGCGTGCAGGCCGATCTCCGAGGTCCCAGTCTGAGGACCCGCCAGGCCGCCCTCGGCCTCTGGGGGGCTGTCGATCTCGTAGTGGACGTATTTACACGTGTCCATGTGGAAGCAGGTGTTGAGGAAGGAGCAGTCGCCGAGGCTCTCGTCAGTGTGCTTGTTGATGATGCGGCTGAATAACAAAAGTTGGATATCAGCTGACATCTTTGTATTGTGACAGTCAGATGTATAGTCACAAAAAAAACAACCAAAATATACCTAATCGGTTTATTAAAAAGAGGAAATTTAAGCTACTTCAAATCAAAAAAGGACTGGCTTTGCACATTTGATATGAAGACTCTCTCTTCAGCCCAGCGCTATTACAAAAACAGAAATGTTAAAACTGTGGTCCACTGTTGCAGAAGGTCTTCAAAATGTGGAAAAAGAGTCTGTAAAAGTGACTTAAACTCTGTATTCTATGGAAACCCGTTGGTTTTCATCTGCAAACTAACAGGTTTTAGCTTTGACTTCAGACTCTTTCCACCTAAACAAACTTCTGACTAATAAAAAAAAGAGCATTTTGAAAACATGTCCCACAGTGTGAACAGGCAAAGTTTCACCGTTTTTAAAACAATACTTGATAAGAAAATTGGAAAAGTATTTATTCTTGGAGACACTTAATAAATAGAGAATAAAACAATTAAAGTAGAGTAAAATGTTGCAAAGAGTTTGATTAAGATATATCACTCAAATAGAAAACAGTAGTTTACAACTGGACTCTGGGACAGACTGTGTTGAAATGCCAACATCAGAGATTTTAGATCCAGGCTGATATAATCGGGTATTAACTTTCGTTCTGATATTGGAGCAGGACAGGCCTAATCTTAACTATAAGGGCTAAACTTCCTACCGGAAGTGGAGCTTGGTGCAAGGCTGTGGCGTGTCTCCAGAGCGGACACAGTCCTCTTTGGTCCCGTGATCGCAGAACTCCTGGACCTGAGCTCTGCCGCGAGACCTGAACTTCTCCACGATGGACTGCTCCTTGGCAGTGCTGGCATTAAGGAGCTCCAGAATCTCCTGACTCATCTTTAAAAAATAAAACAAAGGTTAGAAACTAGACTCCTCCGGACACTTTACTGCATACTCATCCGTTCCTCCCAGGAGTTTTTGAAATGACGCCTAACCTTCTTGCTTTGCTGCTCCTTGGTGGACTGCTGGTTCAAAAGACTTTCAATCTCCATGTCCACGTAAGACGACTGGCTCTTACTGCTGCGGCCCTTCTTCTCTGCTCCGCTTCCCGATGCTGAAGGTCCCGGCAGCTGCGATGAGGAGGCTGGCGTTATGGAGGAGGAGGAGGAGGATGAGTGTGGAGGAGACGCAGAGCTCTGCAGTTTGGGGGAGAAGCCGCCGAGGGTCTGGTCCTCAGCTTTTCTCTTGACGCCAGCTCTTTGGGCTCCAGACACGGATCCAATCATGGCCCACAGTTTTGTGTGGTCAACGGCTACAACGACAGTGGCGGGCGGAGATGAGGAAGAAATCGAGGTGGGCTGTCGGACCTCAATGAGCTCCTGGGCAGAGAACTTGAGCAGCAGACTCTGGATGCATCCGTGAGTAACGCCACTTTCAGCCTGTGAGGACAAAAAAAACTAAATAAAGGACACAAACCAGAGGTAAATGTATTTGTGTCATGCATGGCTAATGAGATACTTACACTGTTAAGCTGATTTGTGATAGCCAGAGAGTCTGTGGGCAGCGACAGGCTCAGATTGGAGAGATATCCCAGAAGCCTCTTCTCCAGCTCAGGGTCCGGTGGCTTCCCCGTCTCCTCCTGAGAAGCTGAGGGTGCCGATGGACCTGGGCTGTCGCTCCTGGCCGTAGAAACGTCCGTGCTCATCCCATCTGAGTAGACAACAACAACAACCATGAAGATGGTCTGAAGAAAGTTCCTGTTTACATTTGTAGGACAAGAATCACAAGGATTACATCCAGGCTTCGACATTTTTCACGTCAATATTGTTTTATATATTTTTTATATATGTTTTTTTACCATTGGCATTATTTATTGTACAAAAAAAGTTATAATTGGAAATATTTAAATTGTAAATTGTGAATGTTTCGACATTGTCTAGGTTAGCATCTAAACGTGGATCCTGAATGGATGAACAAATGGATGCATAGTAGATTGCTGGACAAAAAGGTGGATCCAAGAAGGATGTGGGTTTTATATTGGTGGATTAATGGATGGCTTCATTTTTACTTTTACTGATAGAACATGCCATTATATAATATGACTTTAACATACTTTTTGTTCATTTCAAATATTGAAACTTATTCAAGATTAATTTATTGTCATTGGCATCGCATGAGTGTACATGACCATGAACAAAATCACAGTTCCAGTACACCCATCCACACAAACATCACAGTACATACATGGGGAGACAGGTTACTGAGGCCTTGCACTATCCGAAGAAGCTGCCTCATCTTAAGGCGCATCCATCGTACGTGCTGCGTTTATATGAGGAGGAAGATGCCACATAAGGGAGAGACGATGGGGGAAAAAAGACTTTTCAAACTTTATCCTTGACAGGATACAGCTTGAAGTTGCAAAAGACCTCTGCACAAAAACAAAAGCACCAAAAAACCACAGATACAAAGCTTGAGAAACATCCAGCAGGGGGTGCAATGAAGGCAGAGTGGAATGGGTATGTGTGTCTGAATAGGTCTGGGAACTGGCATGCCGTGTACTTGAGGATGTTATCTGTCCATTCTGAACAGTTCCACAGATGTCACGGGGAAGGGAGGGGCGCAGGCAGAGCATCTTGTTTACATAACTTCCGGGAGCAGTGGAGGATAGCAGGCCGTCAAGGTCGCCCAAAGGGAGACGAATCAGAGAAACAATACTTTGTTTTCTGTTTGCCTCAAGTCTCTAGCTGGATCCACTCGACTGCGAAATCCAAATAGCCAATTTCCCGACCCCTTCCTCCAATCTGAGAGAACAAATTTCTCCAAGACTTATCCTATTCCACGTTTGAGTCCAGAAGTCAGAACCGGGCCCGCCAGTTTGCGGTTCTGCTCACCCAACTTCTCAGTCTGAGTATGGATCTCTCTGCAGATTCCTTCACACAAGCCGGGGAACGGCACAATGGCCAGAACAGCTGCCGCCGTTCTCAATTGTTGATATGCCAGATAACCACAGACAGCAGGATTTCATTGTCATGTTATGTCCAATATATGTGAGCTTCATTGATTACATATTAAAATCGTCTGTTTTGCCGTTGGTCACTAACATATTTATTAACGTAACACGTCAGGCATGGACTTCTAAACAGGTTAAATCATTTTAAAAAGGTGAAAATGTAACTGGTTTACATTAATTATGCAGTATTATCACGACTATCTTACACTAATGGTAAAGGGACTTTACCTTTCTAATAAAACTAACAGCACTGAAGTCACATTCTCCACTGATGCATGCATCCGTAGGCGACTTGGGGTTAAGTTCTTTGTCCAGGGGCACATTGACATATGACAGGTGGCAGGTGGAATTGAACCTGCAGCTTGCCTGATTGACTATTCCACAGCCACCCCAATTTATTTATTTTTTAGGGTTTAAAGTACATTTTATGGTTGGATTTTTATTAAACAAACCTTGTGGCCCCAATTAACAAATATGAAACATCTCAATAGCATAACTGTGGTGTTTTTATTAATGCAAATAAAGAAAATGTTGTTTTTTTTATAAACTAATAAAAAGGTAGCTAGAGTGCCTGATTTTTTTATTTTTGTTATTTAACATAACAGTTCCACCGCTTCGACTCTTCTTCTTCTACATAGATTTTATTGGCGGTTGGCAAGCAACTTCCTGGGCGCATTACCGCCACCTACTAGAATGGAGTGTGGGTCAAAATCCCTTTGGTTATTATTGTCTATCTTGTATGATTATTTTCCTAAATTATATCTTAAATGTTTTGCTTGTTTGCTGCTCCTTCCCTGTACCTTCATAATAAAAGAAACCCAAAAAAATAAAGAAAACAAAAAGCAAATTCCATGATCATATCCTATCTATTAACTTTGTTTTTTTTTATCTAACTAAAATCTGACACATTTTGCTTCCTGTTATGTTAAATTTTTCTTTATTTCTTCTAAACTCCTCAATCATGTATTTTCTCTGTTGCTCATTTTTTTTTGTACATATTAAAATTACATGTTCTATTGTTTCTGCTACTCCACAATAAATACAATTTCTAGTTTAGTGTTTCTTTATTTTAAATAGTGAGCTGTTAAGTCCAGTGTGTCCAAATCTCAATCTTGTAATTAATCTTTCTTGATTTCTATTTCTCCTTCTTGCTCTCATTTCTCCCACAGTCCTTTGAATATTATAAAACCATCTACCTTTTTTTTCTTCATTCCATTCCTTCTGCCACCTTTCCTTCAGTTTTTGTTTGACCATACGTTTTGCTTTTGTTCACTAGTCGTTATTGTAAAGTTGATTTGTCCCGCTGTTGCTCTTTTCGCTGCCCTGTCTGCTGCTTCATTTCCCTCCACCCCGATGTGTGCTGGTACCCATATGAATGTCATTTCTAACCCAATCATCTTTATTCTAAATAATATTTATTGCATCTCTAATAATATGTCTGGCCTGCTTTCTGAATGACTATTCTGTAAACTTATGAGTGTTGAGCTTGAATCTGAACAGACTATTGTTTTCAATGGTTTTACTTCTTCTACCCACTGTACTGCTAATAATAATGCTAACATTTCACCGGTGTTTACTGATAATCCATTTGTGATTCTTTCTGCTTGTTTTATGTTAAACTCTGGTATGATTATTCCTATTCCTATTTTTCCTGTCTGATCTTTTGATGCATCTGTATAAATCTGAACATAATTATAATATTTATCTATATTTATCTTTGTATGAATTAAAATAAAATGTTTTATCATTTTTCTTTTTCATGAGTGTTAAGTCTACATTTGCGTTTGGTAACATCCACGGTG
>JAVLVB010000031.1:1022446-1103394 GCA_032876305.1 Orestias chungarensis
TATATATATATATATATATACTACTTCCTTGCAATTAAATCTTTAACCAATCACTAAACAAAACCGACGATATGGACTTTTTCCTAACTTGGGGCATTTAGATGAGCTGCTTCTCTATTTACTATATTTCTTATTTGTTGTTTTTTGTCTTTTAGACAAGGCTCATTAGAACACAGTCTGCACACGTCTTTCTTTTTACAAAAATACTGTGACTATTAATCTGTTATTATTATTATGCTCGCTTTAGTTAATTTCCTGACATTGTGTTACAAATGTATGTTTTGTTATGCTGTTACAAGAAATAATAACATATATATATATTTTTTTTAAAGGAGATGTATAAAAAGGAGGTGAAGTTACTTCCTTTACATAAAAAACCAAACAAACACTGAAAAACTACATTAACATTAAGAAAAGTCTTTGAAACTTTAACTTCTAAAAAAAAAAAATTGTCAGTGTTCAGTAATATAAGTGGTTGGTACTGTTGGACCTCAGCGTAACTTTCCACATTGATTCCATCTTTATGTCCCTCCTACTAATAAGATGAGTTACCGTAATTACACTGATGAGACACAACTTTATCTCACCATCCTACCACCAGGTGACAGAACACATTCAAGCAATTGCCTTTTTTAGTTGAATGAAAACAATACTGATGTAGTTATGTTTGGGCATAAAGAGTAACGATCAAGAGTCAGCACAGAGCTTCTGCTGTTACAGCAGGAAACAACGAAACGGGTCCAAAATACAGGTGTAGTGATAGACTCAGACCTGAACCTTCAAATCAATACTATTACAAAATTGGCCTTTTATAAGGAACATTTCCAGGATTAAAGGATTGATACTCCAACTGGATCTTGAGAAACTCCTTCATGCGTTTATCTTGAGTTCCATCGATGACGGCAACAATGTGAGCTTAAAAAGCTGATCCAGAACAATGCTGCTGTGTCCTCGCTAAAATTAAGAAAACAGAGGCGCCATTCTAGTTCTATCGTCCCTACACTGACGTCCTGTAGCTCACATAATAGACTTCAAAATACCGCTGTTGATTTATAAAACGCTGAATGGCTTTGCACCAAAATATATTGAAGATCTGCTATAATTCTCTTAAAGTTCCAGGACGTTTAGGTCTTGTTGTTTTAACTCTACTCTACATACCAGGAGTCAGCAATAAAACAAAGGAACAGCATTCGGTTTTTATGCTCCTCTAATCTGAAGATTATTTTAAAGAAAACGGCAAAAATGCAGAAGCACTACGTTTTAAAGCAAGGCTAAAAGGCAGCTTTTTAGAGCTGAACATTATTAATTCAACTCCATATTTAAGCTTTTGATGACTGTGTTTGCATCGGTGACCCACATTGCTCCTAACACTTGTGCTCCATTAAAACAGGAGCTGGTGGATGAACTGTATAACTTCAGAGATTGCTATTTTGAGACACACAGCGTGGCGGAGGCTGGACAGAAAGACGGCGATGTCAAACAGAAGATGGAACAGACACTGAAAAAGCTGCAGGAGAGAGAAGGTGGTTCTTGTTTATTTTCTGAATTAAAATCCTCATAGTAATGATATTGCAAAGATTTCACTCGATTTCAAACCATTTGTTTTCCCCTGGCTTCGTTTTCTGACAGACCCCCTAAAACACAAAGCAGAGTTTCTGCTGCAGAAAGGGAAGTGCTTGAACGCGATTCCAGACTTCAGCGCTGTAGCCGAGGAGTGTTTGTCCCGAGCTGTGAAGCTGGATCCCTGCCTGGTTGAGGCCTGGAACATACTGGGGGACCAATACTGGAAGAAGGGAGACCTGACTGCTTCCAAGAACTGCTTCACTGGTGCTCTGCAGCAGGTTTGTCACTAAGAGAGGGAACAGCAATTGTTTTCTCCATAATGTTCCTGATAATTGCTTCTTTTTTTTATCTGTTGTAGGAGAAGAATAAGGTTTCTCTTCGCAACCTGTCCATGGTGCTGAGGCAGCTCCCAACAGCCAATAAACAGGAACATGGTAAGCATGTGTTGGAGAGCGTGGATATGGCCCGGGAAGCTGTGCAGCTGGATGCCAGTGACGGCACTTCATGGTGTGAGTAGAAATATGACAATATAGCTTGAACTTACATTGTTTTAATCCGTTTTTTGTTTTTTTAAATCACCGTTTTGTTTTCCAGGCATTCTTGGAAATGCCTACTTGTCCCTTTTTTTCAACTGCGGACAGAATCCACAATTCTCTCAACAAGCTCTAAGTGCCTATGCAAAATCTGTGAGTTTAGAAAAGCGCACGCTCACGTTATTCCCTCCGTTAACGCTTAAACCCGTCTGCTAATATGCTGTCCGCCTAACCCGTTCCCTCTCAATGGAGGCGACTGACAGGATCGCCTGCAACATGCCAGATCTGCACTTCAACAGAGCCAACCTGTTCCACTACGAGGAAATGTTCGGGTGCGCGCTCGAAGGCTACAGCCGAGCGGCGGCGTTGGACCCGAACTGGGAGGAGCCGCCGGAGAAAGAGAGACAGCTGCAGGAGTACCTGGAGAAAGTGACGGCTCTCATCCAGAACAAGGTACGGTAACCATAGTGATCCCTTTCATTACTGCTATAACTTACGTTGTTATTGAAGTCCTTTCTTTCTATTTACTTAAGTGTTTATTTAAAAAAAAAGTAAGAAAGTAGTAGCCAAGTTATGTCGTCTTTTATACATCCATCCATCCATCCATCCTTCGAAGTTTGGGTTTTATCTCCTAAAATCAAAATTAATATCAATATTTAATGTGGTTAACTACTGTTTGCTACTTCGAACGCATTGATGTCTTCATTAATTTGACTGCTGACAAGTGTCATTACGGACCACAAGGTGGCGGCAAAGTTCAGCCTTGATTTTTGTTCTTCCCATCTAAACCTGAGTGTGTGTCTGTGTGTGTATTCAGGGCAAGGTGAAATCACGCCGGCTGAAGACCATGTTGTCAAACCTCAGCACGTCGGCACTGGGTCCGTGCTCAAAGCCACAGTTTCGCGCTCCATCCGGCCGCATAGGCAGCCTGGAGCCCCGGTCCTTCTCCACCCTCGCACATGGCCACAACGCTGGGGTGGCCGCCCTGGGGAAAGTGGTGTTCAGCCTGGCCGCTCAGGGTCGCATGGCCTTGTAAGTGTAACTGCTTTAAAACTCAACTACAGTTGTCGTCAAGCTTTTGTTTTAATTGAAAAATAAAAACTTTAGGGTTTATAGTTTGATCCCTGTGTTTCATTATGTCCTTATCAGTTTCTTGACCTTCCGTTGTGATTCAACTAGTGGCACTAAATGTCCCTGTTGCTTTTAGACAATCTCTCAGGTGACCCACTCTGCAGGAAGTTATCCCGCTCCTGCTGGCAAACACTCCTAATATTTAAAAATACGATTCTCTTGCTCCACTGTTCCCACTTATTCACATTTGTCACATGCCTTTGAGTTATTGCCATGTAGAAGCTCATTTTTTGCCCATTCAAAATAGCTCCAGCTCAATCAGACTGGATAAAGGGTTCATGTGAACATCATTTTTCTTGACCGAAATAATTGGATTTAGGCCCGGACTTTAACTAGGCCATCCAAACACATTAATTTGCGCTGATGTGAACAGTTTTTTTGTAGCACTTGCTGATAGGTTTAGGGTTTTTCATTTGATAGGAAGTGGCCACGCAAATAAACATCAGATTTACAATTTATTAAATTTATTTTTATTTTTTTTTACCTGTGCTTATTTGAATTGATTTATATGATAACAGCCAGAATAAATATCAATTTGTTGTGAAACGCAAACTAACCACCATGGAAACCAGGCTGCACTCTGAGAAACATGTCTGTAACACATTTAGGATTAGTAGTGTTGTTTTTTTTGTTTGTTTGGTTCAACAAAGTAACGGCCGGTTAATTTCCTGCAGTACGTTTGGCATGGTAGACAGTGAGGAGACGTGCTTAGTGGTGATCGTGTACAACACAGCCGACACCTGGGGCGTCCTGATCGGCGATTCTGTGGTCGTCCCTGAACCCAACGTCAAGCGTCACAGCATCACACATAAAGACGAGGTCAGCATTTCCTGCATCGCATTTTTCAATCTACCATTAACGTCTGTGGGTCTGACCTCGTTTCTTCTTTGCAACAGTGTTACAACTTTAAAAGCATACGGGTGGACTCTCCCCTGCTCCTCATCGTCAACGGCAAGCTACAGAACGCCGAGAGCCAAATCCCTGTCTCTCTCAGCTACTGCCAAAAACAGAAGGAAAAGCACTGAAACCTACGGCTGGAGATGTTATATATGTTTTTAATTTTTCCAATTCTGTGCCCCTTTTTTTCCTTATTTGTTTGTAAAAAAAAATAATTATAATCACTTTCTGGTTTATATTTATGATCTTATTTTGTTATTACACAACAGGGTTATTTCATAAATGAAAGAGTTCAAATTTCTGTTTACTTTTTTGGAAGAATACAATTTTTTTCTGTGAATCTTTTGTTTAGTTTTTTTTTCTTAGAGAAGTATCTCAGTGAAATCAGTGCAAAGATAGACATCTCAGAGGCGGATTTACATTTCGCACAGTTTTTTCCAGATTTATCATGCTCGCTGTGTTGGTAAACAGGGGGATAAAGAAATGATAAAACTTAGTGGAAATCTGCCACATTTCAGTCTGTGAAACTATTTCCTGATCATTTTCGTTGCTGCTGAACCAAAAAAAATCCTTAAACATTGAATCCAAGCCTGGATTTACCACACAACCACCAGCATTGGTGGTTTATTAAAGGGCACTGGTAAACATGTATACATTTCATATCATTTCTAAATCCTTTCTAAATCTGAGTAACTATTTGCATAAAAAGAAAAAAAACTATCAATATAATTGCCAAATCAACCTTAGTCAATGTGAACAAAAAGATCTACATAGATGGAAATTAAAAAAACATTAAGTTCTCCAATAAATTAAACTTTAAAGTTGTAAAAAAGTACCTACAACATATAAAATAGTCAACAAATACACTTACAGTATTTCGAAATCTTGAGAACACCCTAGGAAAAACTTTTGTAAGTGTAACAGAAGCGTAAAAGTTAACAGATTTGCTTTCAGTGCTTATTTATGAAGGGCTGGTTCTTGTCTCTGGCCGGAGAGCTGAACTGGAAGAAACTCCTGGCTCCTTCGGCCTCCAGGGAGGAGAAGAAACGATGGTCGCCAACAGGGACACCAGAGAGGAACGGAGGGCTTCTCTGAGGGGTCGCCTGCCGAGCCATCGCTAGGAAAAAGCCAGTTAGAATACAGTGGGCTGGTTTGAAGTGATTTTGGATTTAACTTTGTTTTAATAATCATCTTGCTCTTATTTTCATCACAACTCATAAGTCTGTACCTATAGGGGAGCATGTGACAGAACATTTATTTTCAAGTACTTACAGGGCATCATCTTGGCAACATTTTTCTAAAAGATTAAATAAAGATCAGTGTGTTAGCAATACCGATGTGTAGGTCTTGTCGTGGCATTTCTCGGTCCCCTGCTCCCACCACCATGTTTCTCATCCTGAGGGAGTCATAAAGACCCTGAAGCTTCTGATACTGCCTGTTCCTCTCCATCAGCCTCTCAGACACCTCGCTGTACTTCCTCTTGTACTCCTCCATCACCTGAGCCGAAGCATTTAAAGCGATTCTCGTTTCTCAAGGTTCTAAGCTAAGTTGAAGATAAAAGTAATGATTGGCATCAATCTTTGGGCATTCTGTATCATTTTCCAGCAGGCAAATACCAGATTATTCCTATTCGTGTGATAACACAACATCATCCAAATCAGGCCCGATAAGAGTCTTTGTTGATAAATTCTTAAAAAGGTGAAGATTTGCAGCTTACTTTCTTCAATGAGGCGATCTCTCCTTTCATGGCAGTGAGTTCTAGTTCTCTGCTCTGGTTCTGCTGGGTCAAAACTTTCTCCATCTGCTTCAGCTGTGTGTCAGCGCGGGATAAACTGTACTCCTGATACATGCGCTCCTGATAGACCTAAACACACAATCTGACAACTTAGGTGTTGTTTTAGGGGTAGAACAGAGAGCAATGGGCTGATGTTTCAGAAACCAAGACTGTGAAGTTTACATGTATACAATAAGATATTTGACCTGATAGCTCCAGAAAGCAAGAGCACGGGAGCTGATGTCCAGGACTATGTCCGGTCGCAGACCTGCCAGCACCATGGCTTTGTACTCCTCGGAGGGCGACAGCTCTGTCCTTACAATGTCCAGCTTCCCGGACAGGGCAGAGGAGCAGGCCGGGCAGATGGCAGGAGAGCGGCTGAACTCACCGGAACCGTGCTGATCACAGAAAACGTGCGAGCAGGCTGTGACCCAGGCGAAGCCGCAAAGCTTGGCCCGACATTTCGGGAAATTACACAGCAGTGTGTCATCACAGAGAGACATCGCCATCACTGTGGGAAGAAAGAGCAAACTTCCTACAATCTGAAGCTGTTAGAACCTAACATCTAATAACATTATGGGCACTAAATCAATAAACGGCGACATCCACATATTAAGATTTTTGACATGTCATCAGTGTCCATATTAGCAGACTTTTGAATAAAATAATCGTCATGATTTCATCCAATTTGAACAATATAAGAGAGCTGCCAGGTCTTTCAAATTGCCATGAATTCTGTTGTATTTGCAAATTTTAAACAAATAAAACTCTATTGAAAGAAACTGCATGTACTCACTTTACTATAGAAAGTATTTAAATGTGGTATTTTTAATGTACTTCACATCATAGAGGGATGTTTCCAATTTTAACATTTTAAATCCATTGCTACTTTTTGGCTGCTTATGGTAACTTTACTTTGAGTCAAAATATATTATGTTTACTTTCACTAACTAGTTTTCTTTAAAAAGTAAGAATTCTACACTTATATATATTTCTAAAATGATTACAGATATTTATAAATTAAGCAACACTTCCAGCTACTGGAAGCTAAAGCTAGCAACATAGCTAATACAACTTTAGCTTCCCCACTAGCTGAAGCTAAATAGGGTTGGTTAAGTTGTCGTGACACTTCTCTGGGTTTATTAATGCTGTTTATTTTTTTATTTAACAGTCAGTTGTTTTAATATCGAGTTAAAATCGCATGTTTATCATTCAACAGCTAGCTCTTACCAGTTAACGCCTCTGGCAGCTGTTAGCAACAGGTGATGCTAAATTAAACACTGAATCTGAATGGCTGATAAAAGCTCAGAAGTCAGCAAGGCAGAATACAAACGCCAAATATATGTGATTATATTCTTCAATTGCAACTACAAGATGGGAAATGTAACCTATAAATAGTTACTTCAGTTATTTCTGGGTTGTTTCTGGCCTGTCAGGCAGGCAGACAGACAGACAGATAGATATATAGCTGATTGATTGATTGATTTCAATAAGTGATTCTGTTGATTCACAGTGATCCAAGGCATGAAAGGTTTAGTCAATTTAACGATGAAAAAAAACTGTTGTATATGCTGTATGTAAAGATCAGGAGAAAGCTTTGATTTCTTTCTATTTAGAACTGTAGAAAGGGGTTGCTGCTATTAAAGCGATGCCCAGGTTAAACTGTAATAACTGCCTCATATGTTTTAAATGATATTCAAATATAGTTTTGCCCTTAAAAAATAGATATGATTTGCATAACGTAACTCTTCTAACTAGTTAGTTAGATTTAGTTCTAGTTAGATTTCATAAATACCTTTTTCAGGAGGCTAATATCCACAACTTATTGGCTTTGGTCAATAAGCAGAACACCTTCATTAAAAAAACCTGGAGGTAACAAGGAAGGATCAGAAACACAGCCAATTGTTCAACATTCAGTCAAAACTCAATAATCCGACACACACACACAGGCCGGTTATGCACAAATGTAGTCCATTTTGTGCATTAATAGGAGGAACTAATAAGTATAATATTATATTAGTCACTTAAAATATAGTCCCCGTTCCAGTGTTGCTTTCCTCGTTTTTGCTTTGGAGAGTACTTCTGGCCTAGGATTACTTACATTTAGTAAAAGTAATGATAAACAGGGAGAAAACCCAGTTTTATATTCTGTATGTAAATATCCACAGTGAGCTTTGACAGATTTTTTTCTTTAGCACAGAATTACAGAAATAAATCAAGTTTACATCAAATCCTACTTTTTTTTAAATGTACTTTTTTTTTAAATCCCGTGTTTTGAAGTGATCCACGGGTTAAACTGTAATAATTGCCTTATATGTTTTAAGTGATACTTAAACATGGCCACTTCCAGGACCTCCTCTATCTCTCCCCCCCTCTGTAGCTTTTTTATCCATCTCTCCACGTGGTACAGAACTAAAGGCAGGGGGTGAAAGAGGGGCATTGTGCTGGGCTGTTGCGGATCCGGGGGTTCATACTGAGAGAGGGGAGATGCTCACTCAACTGTGTCCAGCTAGCCATTGTCGATGACTCCCCATCTATTCTCTTCCTTTTAAATAGAGCTCCAGTGTAAGATGTGTGTGTGTGTTGTTTTTTTTTTTTGGGGGGGGGGGGGGGGGGTATTATGGGCTTGCTGATAACTCACACATTACACGTGGATGTGGAAAAAGACCACTGTTCATAATTGGCCCTATGAAAATCAAAGATTACCACCATAACCTAACAATTACACTGGCGATTCAGGACTTTATAGGAATTGTAATAAACCACCTGCCATTCATAGATTAGTATTCAATTTCTTAGATGGTTGGGCAAACCAGGAGTCACCTGTTAGATCTCTTTCAGTCTTCACTATAGTTTAGAATTAAAATAACAATTTTCCTATTAAAAGTCAATTTACGTCTTCTCTATATATATTTTTAAATGTATTTATTTATTTATTTTTGTGTGGGGGCGGGCATCTTACTAAGCATCTCTACAGACCATTGTCATTTTTGGTGTATGTTTATAGGTTCAGTGTAAGTTAAAAGAACCACAAAAATAAAATACAAATAAAGCTGGGAGGGCAGGGAAGAGAGACCCAGGGAGGTTGTGAGTTACACCCTATTGAAATGCAAATATCATAGAACAAGGAGTGGTTCAGTGTGTGTGTATATGCATGCAGCACCGCAGCAGTAGGAGAGGAGGGGCACAAATTGGACAAGTTTTTTTTTTCTTCTTTTTTTTTTTAAAGCTGGGGGGGGGGGAAAGGGACTTTAGAAAACAGCCACACACACACAGAAGCTACATATGACACGGTGCTGCCAGACGGATTTCCATACAGCAACTCTTCTTTAACTTTTTTTTTTTCCTCCATGAAATCCCTCCTGGCTGCAGAGATTTCCCCTTTTACTCATTTGGGGGTTTCTATAAGAGCCTGCGAGAGCCGCGCTCGTTTGGGAGCCTGAATGCGCGCAGGTTTCTCGTTCAAGTGCGCTAAAAAAAAAACAGTGCCTGGTGCCTTTTAGGAGCGACTGATGCCCCCCTCTCTGTCTGACTCGCCGTGAATCATGTCACGCCGGAAGCAGAAGAGACCCCAGCAGCTCGTCAATGCAGATCCGGGGGGCCCGAAGCTGCTGCAAGGTGAGAAACCACATTTATCTTTCTTTCTTTTTTGTTGTTTGTGTTTAAAGGAACCCGTATCAATTTAGTATGCTTGCATGTTGATATGAAAATGCATTTGCAATCCAAAGCAATTAGTTAAATAAGCAAATTTTTACTTATCTATTAATTTAAAGCCTCGGTTCACGCTGAAAAGAGGCTGAAGTGACTTTGGTGGATGCCCACAAATTTCCCTCATGTGAAGTTGATAGAGCAGGATTAACCAACCTACATCTGTGGTCATTTTCAATAGCTACCCATCCTTTAGGAAACCAACAGGCTGCTTAAGGCTGCCTGCTGGACCTCTTTGATTAGTATGGAGCGCTCACAATAACCTGTTTGGTCAGGGGGAAGGGAAGCTTTTTTTTGAGGGGGGTAAAGATTAATCTTCCACTCTTGTATTGTTTTGGTCTTTTGCTGTTCATCCATACTTTTCTTCCTCAAGCACCCCTCTTTCCCAATTTTGCACTCTCACAATGCCTCCTCCCACCCTTTTCTTTTCTGGCTCTTTTGACTGTATACATCGGCACAGCTGGGGGGTTCAGATGGATGAAAAACGGTTTCACGCACCGTCGCCAAGTTAAACTAGGAAATCCCATGTGCTATGTATGGACAACACTATGGAGGTCAAACTATCAAACTATCAAAATCAGAAGCTTAGATATCTAGTTTGTGAAATTTGTGCTGCAGGTGCAGGTTTGTTTCTAAATAGGAGGGAAGGGAATTTCTGCAAGGTACAGTCTTTCATTCCATCACTATACCTCTCCAGGAGGGAGTAGTTAGTTTGTCTATCCTTTGTTGTTACCCTCCCCCTTCTTTTTTCTTTTTACTCTTTCTCACTCTGTGCTCAAGATTCTGAAAGAATTTGACCCCTGGGCGGCAGAGGTCAGATTAGTTGACCAATCAGAGCATGTGGACAGTACCCAGAACCCTTAGCATGGCCTGACCCTCGACCTCCACTGTGACGTAAGGGGGAAGGGTAAATGGGGAGATGAAAGACGTAACTGCCGGAGGGAGGGGGGCTGGGTTAAGAGGGGTTATGGGTTGTCTAGGTGATGTCCATTGTCCTTTAAAATGTGCTACCATAGAAACAAGGTGGTTTGTGAGCTTTTTGTGTGTGCAAGATGTTTGAAGAGTTTTGCTCCAGGGAGCACAGATTGAGACAAGACATTTCAAAGACTGGTGGACTGTGAGTTTCTTCCACTTGTTTATTTGCTTGTTGGAGGTCATTTCCAGGCAAATGTTTTTCTTTTGAAGCTGTAACTGTATCTTCTGGTATGTAGACAAGTTTGCAAACAAAATGTTGTAAACAATAACTAAAGTCACCGAGATAAACAATCTTTGAACGTAACTGGATATGCAGGTCGATATTGGGAACAGAAATGTATATAAAAGTTCCTTGTGAATAAGTACCATTTTTCAGTATTTTTAAGTATTACTTTTTTCTTTAAATCCTTAGATGACCACCTGAGCCTAAAGTCACCATCCACATCTCTGGGATCAGACCTAACTTCATCGGGTTCCTCCTCCTCATCCCCCACCTCGCTGCAGGACTGCCAGCCGCCCCTGGCCACTCGCCCATCCCCTGGTGGGCTCCACGCGCCATCCTTGCCCAGTGAGAGCTCACCTCCCCCTCACTGGCCCAGTAACATTGCTCCCTTTACCACATCTCTCCCCAACACGCACTCCTCCCTCTCCCCAGACTTTCCTCACCCATCATTGTCTTCCCAGACTCACTCTCCTCCTCCCCTGGATCAATCCTCTGGTACCCACAGCTTGAGCCACCAGGTTAACACACACTCCACCATGACTTCACCTCCAATGGGCAGCTCTGCCACAACTACATCTTCCTCCTCTTCTTCTTATTCCTCCTCCCAGCAACCTCAACCAGACAGCTCAAGTCCTGGTCAGCATCAGTCTTCCACCCTAACAGGGGAACAGGGGCAGATCCAGGTCCCTCCAACCCTTGCGGTGCTCTTAGAAGAACTGAGGGTCCTACAGCAGCGCCAAATTCACCAGATGCAGATAACAGAAGAGATTTGTCGACATGTTCTTAGGCTTGGAGGAGCTTTCTTTGGCCAAGATAACAATACACATGCTAATGGAGCAGACAGCAACCAGAGGTCCACTGGAACAGCATCTTCATCACCTACACATCCTTCAACAAATACTTTAGTAACCACAGCTTCATCCCTTTTGACTGGGCTTCCTTCATCCCTCTTCTCTCAGCCATCCATCTCTAAATCAGGTACTTCACTAATCAATGGAGATCGAACCCAGTCTTCCTCAACTTCTGTCTCACTACCATCATCCTCTTCTTTAGCTATATCGTCCAGTATCAATTCATCTGTTGCATCACTGCACCCTCTGTCCTTATCTCTGGGTCTGTCACCACGTTACCTCCATGAGAAATCATCCAACACTTCATCATTTGGTCACAGAAATGGCATCAGTTTCCAAACTCCGTCCCTTCCCACAACAAGCCATTCACAGGATCTTCAGTCAAGCTCATCTCTCACATCTGCCTCCACATCAGGACGTCCTCAACATGTCTGCAGGTTTTGTGGGAAAGTCCTTAGCAGTGATTCCTCCCTCCAGATTCATCTGAGGTCACATACAGGAGAAAGACCCTATCAGTGTCCGGTGTGTTTGAGCCGTTTTACAACTAGGGGGAACCTCAAAGCCCATTTCCTAAGACACAGAGAGCAGAACCCAGAGCTGTCCCTTTCTTTGCTTCCCCCTGCACTGTCAGAGCTAGCACAAACTGTATCAGCTCCAGGTGCAGTTCAAAGGAGACGGAAACGACGGGCTGATGATGACGAATCATATCATGGAGTGAAAGGAAGTGTTCCCAGTATACCAGAGAGTATGGCTTTAGGATTACTATCTGGTGGGTCGAGTCGGCCCTCACCATCCTCTCTACCTCTGCCCCCCTCAGTGGACATGGCTCTTCTGTCCACTGCCCATTCACTGTTACAGCTAAACAGGGCCTCCGCCGCTGCTGCCAGCACATCCAGTACTGCACTGTCTTCGTCGTCTCCATCTTCCTCTTCTACTTCTGGTCAGTATAAAGGAGCTAAGCAGCCGCGGTTTGATGAAAATACTCCTCCTCACTCTACTCTCCACACAACTTCTCCATATGCCCAACTTGCCCATCTGCCCAAGATACTCTTCCCTGGAGGTGCCTCCCCCCACCACCTTGCACTTCTCAGGCCTACAGGCCACCCATCCTCTTCTCACCTCTCTTTATCTCATCAGCTTCCTTTTCCTTTCCCTCCTTTCCCCAAACCATCCACCTCCTCCCCCTCCTCCTCCTCTCCCACCCCCTCTACCCAGACCTCAGACACTTCCAAGTTGCAGCGGTTGGTGCAGAAGCTAGAAAAGCAGCCCCAAGGCAGTTCCTCCTCCTCTCCTTCCACCTCGTCGCAAACCTCAGCGGAGCTTAATGGGGATACAAATGTCCGTGACCTGACCACCACCTCAAGTGCCTATCGCAGGGAGATGTTGGCTGCTCTCGGACTAAGCCCTAGTGTCAGTGCTTCAGTGACTAGTCAGGGAGTTTCAGGTTCAGGTCTTACAACTACCACTTCATCCCTGCCCACAACCCAGGTGGCTAATCAGTGTGGAGTGTGTATGCGTGTCCTCAGCTGCCCCAGAGCTCTTCGACTGCACCAGGCCACACATTTGGGAGAGCGCCCCTTTCCTTGTAAACTTTGCGGGCGTTCTTTCTCCACAAAAGGTAGCCTTAGAGCACACCTGGCCACTCATCGTGCAAGGCCGCCAAATGCACGCGCACTGAATTCTTGCCCACTCTGCCCACGCAAGTTCACTAACGCCTTAGTTCTGCAACACCACATCCGTTTGCATCTTGGAGGGCAAATACCCCCTGATGAGGAGATGCCACCTGAGTATGAGGTGGTTGAAACAGAAGATGCTACTTTTAAAGACAGTCACAGTGAGTCTATTGGCACCTTGTCGAAGGTACAAATCCTTCCGCTTGCCTTAACAACAGGGTCCAAGTCTCCATTTGAACATCTCATCTCAGGATCAAGTTTTATGCAGTCCAAAGGTACTGATTCAGATTCTCAGAAAAATGAGGAATATCAGCATTCAACTCCAAGTGATAGTCCACCTTTAAGCTCTAACCTCCCTTCAGTGGTAGTTGAAAAAACTCTGCTGCTTGGAGATATTGCTCTAGCTGAAAGTCCCACAGAGGTGAAAACCCACACTGATTTGGGCGCTGTCAGTCCTTTTAAAGCACCTTTACCTAGTTCTCATTTATTTGTAGACAAGGTAGACTCTATTTCTGATGATACTCCTCTCTCTCTTTGTGTATCAAAGCCTGATATTGAAAATGCTACACCTAGACTTGCTGAGAGTGATGTAAAATGTTCCACAAATGAGCAAGCAAAAAGTTCCAGTCATACTGCAAACCCCCCAGCTGCAGATCCTATACCATCACTTACACCCCCTACCAGCCCAGGAGCTATCCAAGAGGCAGAGGAAGCTAGTAGCATTGTTAAAAAGGAGTCACGGGGAAGAAACACTTCCAGCAGTAAAGGGAAGTCCGATGCCAGTACGTCCAAAGAGTCACTTTCTTTGCCTGAACCAGAGCTGGGTAAGGAAGCTACTGTGAAGGAGGATTGTGCTGCCCTAAGAAAAACATCTGATAACCCAGAGACTCCTACAGTAGCCTCAACACCACATGCCCAGCCTGCTCGAGCTGACAAGCCCTACAGCTGCTCCCATTGTGGAAAGGCATATGCCAGCCGAAGTGGACTGAAGGTATAGTAAAAATGTTCTTAAATTATCTTTAAAGTCTTGTATTTAAACCTGTTGATAACATAGTTCTTTTGTTTCCCCTCACCAACAGGGTCATATGAAAATGCACCCTGGAGTGTTGATGAATGCCCCTAGCAAGACTCAAACCAATGAAAGTGACCCTTCAGAGGATCGCAGTACTGCAAATAAAGTCTCTGGGCAGCAGGAGGAAAAGCAGGGACTGGCCCCCGAGAAAGGTGACAGCACAGATGTGCACCCAACCAGTGGTGGCTATGATGTGACCACTGAAACTATGGACACTGCAAAGTAGAATGTGGTTCAATAGATCCTGACAAAGGGAATGTACTTTTATTAGAATGAGATTTGTTTTGTAGAGTCCGTAATTCTAACTCATAATTAGTATTTGTATAAGGCAAATAGGTATAGTTTATTTTTAGTACTATGACAAAAAAAATTGTGAATGTAGTATTTTTGCTGTCTATTTTTGTACTTCAAAGACCACAGTGAGGCCTTATCCTACCTTCAACGCATTGTCCACATGTGCTTTGCTGACACATTTCCGCATGTAATGTAAAATATCTTTCCTGACGAGTAGAATATGTAGATTTTTTTGTTTGTTTGTTTTTAAAGGGAGTGTCCAGATGTTTAATACCAAAACAGGCTGTTTTTATTGGCCACTGAACTGTACATACAAACTGCAGTTGCCTTTTTTTTCTTTGTTTCAATGCTGCTTAATGAGTGTTTTCTGATGTACTTAGTTGCACTGTGAGTTGCACTGTATCCCATGCTGCCGAAACATCTGCTAAACAAACTCGGCCCTGCAACGACTGTAACTATGATGATTGTATTACGAGTTCTGGCTGGTTAGAGTAAAAACGTAAAAACCTTTTTGAACACGGTGAATGTCTTGCCAAGTTGTTGTTGTGCCGTTATCTGCATTCTGAAACCATCCAACAAGGACGAGCCCAGTCCTCTAGCTGCTCCCTCCACCCGTTCAGCTGCTCTCCCAGCACACTCGAGGGTGCTTCACTGCTTTGCAAATCGTATGCGCTCACTGGATTCTCCTTTTTGCTCAGTTTAGTATTTGTATGCTTTGCCTTCTCTCTGCTACCCCGGACCCCCCTTTCTTTTTCCTGTAGCAATGACAGAATGTGTTCCCACGCTTTGCATGTGATGTAAAAACAAAAAGTAAATAAAACAATGGCAATGCGAAGTGGAGTCTGGTTTGTTGCTTTTTTTGTCTTTTAGTGTTTAAGCTGCTGTCTCTGTGAATTCATTCATCTGTTTAAGCATTCTGGTACCATGACTCTAGTTCTCTGTGAGGTTGCATGCACTCAGTTGGTCAGTTTTCCCTTGTTTGTTCCAGTTCTGTGTGTGTCTTGATTTGGTGGAGGGATGTTGGTTAGGGGTGGTGTGCGTGTGGGGGTGGGGGGGTGGTGGGCTTTGTCTGAGAAGCTGGGCTGGCTGTCTCCTAATTCTGTCTTTTAAGCCCTCAATGTCTTATAATATGTTTCAGTTCCACAGCGTTGCATGTGTGTGTATGTATGTGTGTGTGTGAAAAGAATAATCAGAGCCTGTATGAGTGTTATTGAGGGTGCAGCTGTAGAGGCAGCCACCTCCCTCCCTCCCTCTCGCCGTGTCATTCTCTCTTTCATTCTCAGTCTCTTTCATTTTCTCTTTCATTTCCCCCCATTGCTCTCTGCATTCACCCCATCATCCCCTTCTTCCCACCCCATGTAATGAGCTGACACACAGGAAGCTCTAATCCTCTCACAATGCCTCCCCCTCTCCCCCCTTAAAAAGTGACTGGAAGCGGGACAGGGGGCAACAGGGACCAACCTGGTCCAGCTGTCCCCAAAATGGCCGCCTTTAATCTGCTGCCCCCCTCCCTTGTATTTTTAATTTTTTTTAAGCCTGCAGGGGATCCAGAAACCATGACGACTGGTATCCAGGGGAAAGAATGGCCAAGAGCAAAGAGCGGGACAAAAGCAGTGAAAGAAGCTATGTGTGAGAAGTTTGTCCACATGCGTTCATGAGTGACAAGAGACGTGTCTCAATCAAACGCAGAAGAGTGAGAAAGTCGTTGGTTCTGAGTATCACAGAGAAGGTGGAAATGACGATCCTGGGGGGTGTCCCATAATTGATCACATGTAACCTGGTTACGACTTGTCAATAAACATTAATCATCACCCTGAGACCATCAATCATTAACATTGAAAAGTTATAAATTATCTTAAAGGGCCCTTTTAGACCCCATTAATGATGAATCAAACCCCATTTAGAAGACAAAGAGACTGATGTCCCTTCACTGGAGTCTAACTCATTTGATTACAGTAAATAACTTTGCCTTTCAAGAAAGATGTGAGCACATTCTCAGATCCATTACACATAAGAAATAAGGTGTGTGGTACTTAATTATATTCATTTGAAAAAGCAGAACTTCTCCATGTTGCTTCAATCATAAAAACTGTTCAAAACGGCAATGTTAGCCGTCGCAAACTCTTTTAAATTACACTAAAAAGATTACCCAGAAATAAAAAAAACACCTGGTTAGTTATCGTGTTATCTGAGCCAGTCAACGTGTGATTTCAAAAATCAATAAACAAACAAATAAAACACTAAGTTTATTGTAGACAACTAATATTTCTGTTAAGCGTCATGTAAAAAATCCTATAAAAGAAAAAACGTTTAATGAAAGTTTTAAAATAGGAGGTGTTTTATGTTTCGGGGTGGATCCTGTGAATCCATCCATACATCCATCCGTTGTGACTTTTAAGTATGGCAACAAAAACAAGTATATTTGGTGTTTAAATCTGTAAAATATAGTTGTTTTTTCCTAAAAATACATGAAATGTATGCTCTTAAGATATAAAGTATTTAAAAGCAAAACAATCAAACTGTGTATGCTTTTAGAAGCATCTCTGAGATAACCATTTCCTTATTCCCTTTAGAGCAGTGGTCCCCGACATTGGTCCTCAGGCCCCCCTATCCTGCATGTTTTAGATCCAGCACAACTGATTCAGATGAATGCATCACCTCCTTGGCATTTCTCCAATTGTTGCAAAACCCTGTTAATCACCTATTTATTTACACCAGGTGTGCAGCAGCAAGGAAATGCCTAAACCATGCAGGACAGCGAAGACCGAGTTAGGAACCACTGCTTTAGGGTGTTCAGAAGAAATGTTAGTTTTGACTATTTGCAAAAGACATATTACCTGTCATATAAAGCTAATAACAACCAACCCTTGAAATAAGATTTATTATAGCACATTAATCTTTCTTCACTTGAGGTTTCTCATAACTGCATTTAATCTAAGAATATCAAAACATAACTGTAGTCTAGGTTTCAGTTAAAAACATGGGATTTGCTAATGAACATTTCCAGTAACAAAATCAACTGCTATTAGCAATACAAGGTAATGACAATGTATTTATTTGCATTATATGAGGCCGTAAAAAGACAAGGTTTGGATACAATGTAGCCATATTGGAATTTTACATCCGGGTTGGTGAAATTATTTCACTTTCCAAATTTCAATTGCATCTTCAGACATTTCATTCAATTACCACATTTAATTCAAAATGTGTAAATTCCAGTTCCATAAAATGCATACAAATATAGAGAAATAATTGCAATTTTTCCTTTAACACATTATGTTGTGCTAAAGAATAAAAAATCCCTTTGTTTACTGTTGTTTTTTTGTTTATTTGTTTGTTTGTTTTGGTCAACAGTGGAAAAGGACCTAATCCTATTGTTCTGATTTATAAGTTGTTACCCAGTTAATAGGGGTCAAATAAAAGCTTTACAGGCGTCGTAAAAAAACAAACAAACAAAAAACAACAAAATATGTGAATAAACAAACAGATCTGCAGCCCAACACTGAAAATAGGTCAGTCACATCATCCAGTCCTTCAGTTTCACCTTACAGCCACAAGAGAGAGCCACTACACACCAACTATGGTCATTTTAGTCAAACAAAACAGGAAAAGCTGGCTTTAAACATGAAGTCACAATCATTACATCATAAATTGTAGTGCCAGTGGGTAAACTCGTGACTTATGAATTTTGCTTTATGCAGGAAAGTTTATTAATAGATTAAAAGTAGATTAACAGATTATTTTATGGCCTATATTCCAGTTCATTTAACTTAATTTTATATAATTTTAGGGACGTATTTGATCTTTTCACGGTATGATTACTTTAAAAACATCTCGAATACCCTTCTTTAAAAATCACCCCGCCCATGTATGTCTACAGTTCACCTGAAAGCAGCACCTTGCTTGGCTTTCACTGATAACAGCTCATGTTTCTCACTGATTGTCATGAAAACACCAGTTTAATGTGATCATCATAAAGACCTTTTAATGTCAGACCGAAACTCACTTCTCTGTACTTATTTTCAGGAAAGCAGAAGTACATTTAAAAGCCACAAGTGCATCATCAGCTGTGCAGAGGAGCAGCTGAGAGCAGAGTCAAAACAAGAGGAAACAGCAGCACAAAGGCAGAGAGGAGGAACACACAGGAGGGGGGCTTATTATTGACTGTAACGCTGAGGAGGAACAATGATATCCCAAGCTGGCTCCCATTACTGAACAGAACCAACACTTTGACTTATTCGTAACCAGAGTCCACTCTGCTGGACTCATCTCCAGCACCTCAACAGAACTGGTCCTAAAGGCAGAAGGTGAGTAAGTCATCCTCTCACAGATGTTCGTAATCTATAGTATTGAATCTTTTTCTAATGATTCCTACAGGAGTAGCTGATAGGAGGTAGTTACTACCAACGCTGGTTACATTAAGCCCGTCATTCATTAACTCGTAGTGTCATTGCACATCTGCTTGATTGAGTTCTGCATGTGGTCCGTGTTTGGATGTGTGTTCGTTAAGTCTAAAACGCCACATTTGCAGATTTGTTGACGTTGGACTACCAAGGTTGGTACCTCAGAGTCATCCGTCACAGCTGATGCGATACAAAGAGATTTCGTAATGGCACTATGTTAGTTTAAGTGATTTACATTTTGTTTTTGATTCGCTGATGTCTGCTTGAGTGGAATGGGATGGTTCTGGATCCAGGATGTAACCTTGACTTACTTATCAGCAGCTTTTGGACCTTGCTCTCTGTGCCTGTAAGAGCCTCACCTCTTTGTATCTTTGGCACACTCAATGCACCGTCCTTCTTCGCAGAGACTCCCTTATGAAGCCACATGTCGCTGATCAGCTGCTTCCTCAAGGTATCTCAGCTGTCTCAATGTCTCCAAATCAACTTCTCTTTCAATTGTTTCTGATTTTCACTCTCAGTTTGTAGTGTTGAGTCACTCTCACTGTCAACCCTACAATCAGGTTTGATTGTTCTCTCAAATTATCTGGTCATATTATTTCATATCTTTGTGTGTCCGTCAGAGGATGTCTCAAAATACCTTTTTTTTAAACCTTTTTTAATGGATAACTTAATTGTTTTCACCAAAAGGAAATCGTGACTAAAATCTGGATAAACTGATATGCAGAAGTGGTCAAATTGATGATATCAAACATATTTACATTCACCTCTGCCTTCATATTCAGCCTGTAAATCTTTGGGGGCTTGTCTCTTCCAGGTTCGCAAATTACCTACATTTCTTAAGATTGGATAATGGGAATTAGTTGGATGTACATCCAGATTGACTGAGCCATACTAGCACATAAATATGTTTAATGTAAATCATACGCATTTAGCTCTCGCTGTATGTTAGGGGTCATTGACCTGCTGGAACCTCAAGGTTGTCCTCCAGGACCGACCTTAAATTTAGCTCCATCCATCAGCCAAGCGGATTTCAACAGTTTCTGAGTTCCTGTTGAAGAAAAGCTTTGTCGTCGCATTATGGGGCATCCATCCTATTTAGAAGAGGTGATATTGTGTTCCGGGTATGGTGCATTGTTGGTTTTCCATTACACAGTGTTTTGCATTTTCAACTTTGGCTTCACCTGCCCCAATAACCTTCTTCTAGATGTTTACTCTCTTCCTTACCTGACTCTTGGAGAATGGGAAAATGGCGTTGCTTTGTTTTCATGATTTTTCTCTAAAGTTATTTTGTTACAGTTATTTGAAGTTACATTATAGATAAATGCTCCCTGAAGGATGATGATTGATTTTATTTAGGAGTATCAGAGTAAAGGGGGCTGAAAAGAAAGGCATTTACTACTTTTATCCATTTTCACAATTCTTAGCTACTTTGTGTTGCTCTGTGAAGTAAAAATAAGTATGTACTGATATGAAAACTTGGGTTGATACCATTATCTGATAAAAAAATATTATTGATGTTGCCGATGTCATATATATTTACTTATTCTCTCATATCTTAAAAAATGACCTCAACACAGATAATGCATCTATGCTTCAGTTAAACACCCCCTAATAGAGGCATTTATAACATTACAAAAAAAATACCATGAACAACCTCCTTCCCCTTAGAAATGCAAACGCAAACAGCAACAAAATTGTGATAAATATCAGTTGTTAATATTGGTGCAGTTTTGCTTGATGAACCGATGACGATATATCTTAAAAAAAACAGAGTAATATCGGCTAATTCCTATGTAAATCCTTTGTAGTTTTAATGTGGTGTAAGTGTGTAAACTTAAATCTTTTTCTGTTAAAATGAATCAAACTTAAGGCTAATAATTTTTTGGAAGTCAAAGCGGATGAACCGATCAGAAAGCTGAAAGCCCAGTCTTCTCGGGATGTCTGCCTCGTCATCACCAAACTCTGTGCGTGCTACTTATGATGAACTTTGGAAATCATGTGACCTGTGTCCCCCTTTCCTGACTCTCTCAGACTGTGTCTGCGTGGGCGGCTTTGAGGCTCAAACGTGCGTCTCAGTCAGTTTTCCTTCCTCAGGGTTTGGTTACCAACGAGAAGCGTGTTTGCTTCTCCTTCCCTTCTCTCTGTAAATACACTCAACCTTAAAAGGCTATTTGCAGTTCGCTCCTAATGGCTCTCCAATCCCCCCCCCCCCCAAAAAAACTTGCTCTCCGATCAGCAGGGTCCGCAGTAGTGTTGTAATGTGTTTTCAAGAATGTTTGTTCTTCATTTGCCGTCCTGGGTGTATACAGTTTTTTATCTGGCTGGCCTTTGTGTGTTGGGTATTTGTTACCAGGAATCTGTTTCCATGGTCACAGTCTCACTAATAGTTCTTGTATGTTTCCTTCGCAGATGGATGGAGATAAACAAAGATAACTGAGGGGAATCATTTTAACTTCAGTTTAAAATATATATACTTCTGGGACTTTGGCAACAAACCTAAAAACTGTTAACCAGAACTTTAACAATGGCGACCTACAGCCCAGCTCCCACAAAGGAGGGGACGAATGGGGGCCCAACATCCTTAAAGTCTGAAAACTTTGAGGAGTCCATGAAGCTGAAGAAGGAGATCTCCCTCCTTAACGGGGTCTGCCTCATCGTGGGGAACATGATCGGCTCGGGGATCTTCGTCTCGCCAAAAGGCGTCCTCATCCACAGCGCGTCCTATGGCCTCTCTCTAGTGGTGTGGACCATTGGGGGGATCTTCTCCGTCTTCGGTGCCCTGTGCTACGCCGAGCTGGGCACCACCATCACCAAATCAGGGGCCTCCTATGCCTACATCCTCGAGGCCTTCGGTGGGTTCCTGGCCTTCATCCGTCTGTGGACGTCCCTGCTGATCATCGAGCCGACCAGCCAGGCTGTCATCGCCATCACGTTCTCCAACTACATGGTGCAGCCCATCTTCCCCACATGTATAGCTCCGTACGTGGCCAACAGGTTCCTGGCTGCCGCTTGCATATGTAAGTAGACATTAAACCAGCTGTTTTAGAGCAAAGTGAGTTTAAAGATTGTGCACTAGAAAGGGATCATGTGAGGGTGTGAAGAAGTGAAAGAGGGTGACACCATGACTGCTGTCAGCAAGTTTAAGCAGAAATTGTTGCTGAGTTTAAGCGAAAAAGGGAACTGAGCCTCTCTGAAACCCCAGTCAGGAGCAAGGGGGGAAAGTTATTTTACTCAATTCAGGAAATTTGAGACCCCTTGTCTTTAACTCAGTCTGAAACAGCGTGAGATACCTCATAAATGTTTTTTCAAGTACTTTTACAGCCAGAGAGTTAATAAACCCATCAAAAACTCATCATACTGCTCACATGGGAGGACTAGCTGAGAGGGAGTTGAACACTGAAAGCATATTAAAACATTCCCTCAAAGATAAGCTCTGGGATCTAAGATAAAATAAATTTGCACTGTGCTCCTCAGCAGCCAGTATTGCTCCCTCAATTCTAACCAGGAAGTAATCCATTAGCGAACAAACACTTTACAAAGAAACACTTTAAATGCAACAACAAACTCACTCACACACAAACTTCTATCTTAACATTACCTTAAATTCATGTTCCATTTACATCTATAGCCTAACCCTGACCTTTACCCCAAATCTTAGTGGTACTCTTATATGCCTAACCCCCAAAACTAACCTGAACTAAATTCACACCTTAATTGTTAAGCCAGCATAGCACTGTTCTTCTATGGACCAGAACCTTACAATGTGACAAATACGAGCGTGACGCAAACACACACACACACATGGTCCATTCAGCGATAAGCAGCACTTAAAGGAGGAGTTGATAGCTGCGAGTTAAAGTCCTCGCCGTGTGGAGACTCTGACCTGAGAGGCATACAGGCAGCTGACAGCTCAGCACAACGGTGAACCATAAAAAACTGCTTCCTGTTGATCCCCTGAAAACAACATAATTAAGAACCGGGCATCCAATAACTCTACCCCCACCCCCCCAGCCTAAATACCAGGTTTTCTGATTACCCTGAGTTAAATCATTTGAACACTTAAGACATTTCAAGAGACACGCATCTCAACTGGATAAGCAAACAATTATAAACAATGTAAATGAAGAAAAGTAAAAAGGCCTTAATAAGTTAGTTCGTTTTTTTTTTTTTTTTAGAGTTCAGTATTCCTAAGTTTCCGTTTTCTGCTTATATTCAAAGAGATTGGTATTCATGATTCATACCCAGAGTTAAGCATGGTGGCGACAATATTATGATATGGGATTTAGTTCTGATTTTCTGTTGGGGGAGAAATTATGAACCGCAGTCACTTTTGATCTACATATATTACCAAGAAAAGCTGTTTTCCTCCTTAAATCATTAAGTTTAAAGTTGAGCAGATTAATGTAAACAGGCAACTAAAGAAGGTTTCTATTTTGCATTCGTTCTACCTTTAAAGATTTCTTTACTTGTTTCTTAGATGACTCTCCAGGATTTTTATAATGTTAAATATAGAAATAATTACATACCTGCCAAGATGATTCTTAGTCTGTCGGGTTTATTCATCTATGTGTTTCCTGATGCTCTCTTAGGAATTGTCATTCTGTCCAGTTTTATTTTAGTTTTTATTTTGTTATATAAATGAACTCCACATTACCTTTACAAATTATACTTTCTTTTCGGATCTATTAATTATTGTTGTTTGATATTTCCAACCTGCTTTTAAATGACATTGAAACTCTGGCTGCACAATATTAAGAAAACAAGGAATCAAAATAGTTTTATTGAATATATGCATGGTCTGTTTGAATGATGTAAATAACTCTTCTTTCTGCTTTGACATAACATCAACTATAGTTTTTAATCTATATCCGTTCATAATTACTGTATTTTATAAATATCAATGGGAGACTAAATGTAGAAAATATTAATGATATCTTAACCCTGCTGCTAATAAACAGGATGTCACTAGAGGGAAAATTATAAACATCAAATTATTTAATCTTAACTGATGCTTAAATAATGATAAAATATTCATCTCTTTCAGAACGGTCAAACATAAGGGAAATACATCATATCAAAATGAAATGACAGCAGAACTTCCACCTGATCTTAATAGTGAAGATAGGAGAGTTTTTACAAACACAAGATGAGGAAAACTAAATGAATTGGGAATGAAAAGTTGCGTAGCCATAAGATGAAGAATATGCAGCGAGGCTACCTACGGAAAAATGCTCTAGAATGATGAGGAGATTTAAAAAGCAAAAGCCTGCCGTGAAACAAAACATGAGATTGTTTGAATTTGTATTTTTTACACCGGCATGTAGTTTTGTTTATTGAATATAGTGACACAGATGTCTTCACATTTGTGTTTATAGTGGGTTTCAATGGTTCAGACAAATCGTTAAGAATCTTTTAAAATCAAAGTAACAAAAATCACTGTTTAGATGTTTTGGTCCCAGCTGTGCTTCAAGGAAAATTGGCATCACATTCCTAGAAGGTTTTTCTAAACCTTACACAATATTTTTATAAAACTGAACAAATTTTATTTCTATTTATGTTTATTTTAAATAGTTTACATGTTTTTTGTTTGCATCCAAATTAAGGATCTTTTTTATTTATTTAAAAAAAAAATTCTAACTCTGCCTCTGTTGCAAAAAAATATGTGATGCTTGCTGTGTTTTTCCTCAGAGTGTAAAGCCAAAAATTCCCATTATTTATTTATATGGATTAGAGACAGGCAAATGCAATCATGCCTCGGATTCTTCCATAAGCATCTGAAGCAACCACTAAGGGTTGATAAGTAATAAATGCTGAGACACAATCTGCTCTGTCAGCTGGTTTGTGTGGCAACTTTATCAGCATTCATAAAACTTGTGGAGTCATTAGAAAGACTTGCACAACAACTAATACTCCCGCTGACAAGGGAGTGAGATAAAAAATGCACATTTACAAAAACTGTAACTTTGCAGAGCTTTGATTTAGTTCAGAACTGCAGATAGCTTCCAGTGTCTGCCTTTATGGACTTGGGTGTATTATTGAATCCTGATAAGAAACCAAAAACAATGACATTGCTTAAGGTGAAGGAAGGCGACATGACAAAGGAAAGCTGCTGAAATCAATATCTACTATCGCTAACGTAAATTCATGAGGTCAGTTTACAAATCTTCCTCTCAACCCTTTTAAAATGGGCATCTGTGAGAGTTCAATATCCTTGAGCCATGCTGTTGTTTTATAAAAAATCTAACATACATTTATGTATATTATGCATGAATATAAAGTAGAACTTAATCGTGAAGTAAAAGGAAATTCATATAAGTGATTTTTATTAATTTTTCACAAATAAACTCACAGCCTGCACACAATAGAATAGGGAATTATTTCATCTCAGTATAAAGCTGTGAGGGCCTGAGAGGTTTATTAGTGAACATGAATGAAGAAGCTGCATCAGTATCTCACAAGGAAATTTTGAATTCATTAGATTACAAAGTTAAGTAATTTGGTAAAACGGATTTCTAGCAATAACATTTACATAAACAGACTGGAATAGTCAGAAATCCTTAGAAAACTTTGCATTTGGACGCAACAGCTGTGAGAAGAATTATTTAATTTCTGCCTGAACAGAAAAAGTCCCAGTGTGATGGATGGTGATGGCAGCATCATGCTGTTGGAATGCTGCCTCAGCTGTCGTAGGGAAGCTGGTGGGAGTGATAGATACTGTGCAGCCACATATTTACAGAGGAAGTAGAAAAAAAGGGAATTCACTTGCAGTTGAGTCAAAGCTCAGATCGATATCCAATTTAAAGGATTGACAAAATTTTTAGCTTTGATTGTCGCTGATGGTTTAAATCCGGGGAGCCCAATACTTCGATCGGGGGTCGATCGCACGGCATTATAGGATGTAGATGATCGCATCCATCCTTCCGTTTGTCTTTTGATTCACGTACGGAACAGCAAACTGATGCACATTTAAGCACGAAAACGCATGCTAACTCTACGTTACATTTGAGTTAGCCGCCCTAGCAAACTACTGTGTCGCGTATCGAGTCTTTCAGTCCCTCTCAGCAGAGGCGGAACTAGAGGAGCTAGAACCCTGGATAGCACCAAACCTCCCTGAAATCTACATATACTGTATAAATGTAGAAACATTCCACAGTGGGTTAATGCAGTTATGCAAGACCAACTCATATGTGTTATAGATTAAATTGAAATTCAATTGAAATATACTTCATCCTGTAAGGGCATAATATATATATAAACATGATTAAAATAATCTTTTTTTTTACATTACTTTGTGTTTGAATGTCACCTAAAATGCCTTGAAGTTTGTGGCTGTAATATGATAAAAAAACTAAAAAAAAACTTCATAAGGTTTCATGCTCGGGAAACCATCTGCAAGGCGATTTACCTGCGTGTCTGTGTTTCTCAGTGTGGGAGCGTGCGGCTCTATGTGCTGCTCTCAGCTGTTTCCTCGCCTGCCAAACAACAGGCCACTCCGCTTGAGTCAGCAGCAGCGTTTCCTTAGATCAGCCACACGGAAACACGCTGGCACACACTGAAGTACGCCGAGCACATGTCTACACTGACCGCCCCGTTTGAGACAGCGCTGACTAACAAGGCGCTTCTGGGTTGGTTCTCAACAGGTTTGCTGACCTTTGTGAACTGCGCCTACGTGAAGTGGGGTACCAGGGTGCAGGACTTCTTCACCTACGCCAAGGTCATCGCCCTCATCGCCGTCATCATCACTGGCCTGGTGAAGATTGGACAAGGTGTTTATGCAATCACAGAGGAGCCAGTAAATGTCAATGATTAGACACAATTTTTGCTGCCCTGTTGCTCATTAAAACGGCTTAATGATTACTAAAAGTGTTATTTTAATATCTGTGTAATTGTTTTGTTTTTCAGGTTACACCCAGAACTTTGATGGCATGTTTGAAGGCTCCTCTCAAGATCCAGGTCACATCGCTCTGGCTCTGTACTCTGCTCTGTTCTCCTACTCTGGATGGGATACGCTCAACTTCGTCACAGAGGAGATCAAAAACCCAGAGCGGTGAGCAGAAAAAAGAACCTGGGTCTAGAGTGTGAAGAATAAATAGAGGATTACCACTTAGAGTGGTAATCCTCTATTTAACTCCCCAAACAGTTTATTATGAACCTACCTTTGTTGTTTAAACCACTCAAACTTTAACAATCCCCTTTTTCAAAGCATTTTATGAACATATGAAGTATTAAACATATGTAGTTTTTAATAAGGTGGAGGTCACATCCATTCCATACATTTAAATTTAGAGTGCATTGTCCATTTAAAAACAGATTTAATGTGTATATCAGATCATTTTCCTGCTAAAATGTCCACATGATTATTTGATGGAACATGGAGGTAGTTGTGCCATGCAGCAAATCCCAGGGCAGCAAAATAGCCCCACAGCATGACGCTACCACTTCCATACTTCATAGTTGGTAGCGTGTTTGTAGATTTGATGTTTTCCCCTTAACTCCTGGCCAAAGAGCCCAAAGTTCATCTTATCAGAACATAAAATCTCTAAAGAAGACATCTGGCTTCTCCACGCAGGGCAAATATCAGTGGAGGTTAAAGGTGTCAACTCTGCAGAAGCCTTTTCCTTCTTGCCCAGCACCTTTTCAGTCTATGACGATATTTCAATTGTTTCACCATGGACAGTAACATGGCAGCACGTTTATGATAGGCTGGAGCCTCGTTGGTAATGAATTTCCTCTCAAAAGAGGACAAAAGTTTTAGGTCAGGCAACCCAAAATTAGCAGGAGTGTGTTACATAATTGATATCTTTTAAAGGAAAAAGAATCCCAAGGAAATTACCATTTTCAAAGCTACAGTGATGTTTTGCATGATTATTAATGCCTGGAAAAAGACAAGTAAATTTTAAATCTTTTCAGACTTTAAGCAGGAAATTTAAGCTTAAACTAAAGACTAACAGCTTAGCAAGCAAACTAGTGAAATGATACATTTTATAACTGAGCTTTGTAGTATCAGAGGAGCCATGAAACTTGGAGCATGTAACAAAAATTGCCTGTGTCGTTGCTTTGAAAGTATTCCTAGCGACTAGTATGACATGAAGTAGAGCTCCATGAAATCAGGAAAACATCAGTGTTAACTTCATAAAGTTCATGAAATCAATAAATTTCAGTTGGTTAACTGAATAAATAAGAATTCAATTGAATCAATGTTTGGTGATACTGACACTTCATGGTCCACCTCTCAGCCGTGTTTCCTCAGGAGATCCCATATCAGTTTTATCCACTATAATTAATCTCTTTCTAGGTTTAAATCTGTTATATCAGTTGGGATGTGAGAGGGAAAAACTTTAAGAGAGTATGAAGGAAAGACGTTATGATAATGTTAAGTTAGACCAGCACTCCTCTGTTGGTGTGCACTTCTTTTTCTTTGTTACATTTTAAGAAGGAACCACAGATCAGAAAATAAGAAACCTAATGCCAGGCCTACAAATCGAACCTGAAACATCTCCTGAGATCAGATCCATTTAAATCAGCCTCTTTAAATTAGCACACATCAATTGACAAGAGAAGTAACAACACAAACCTTTCAAATACGCTGGTAAATTACATTTATAAGCTGCTATGTACACATTTTCCTTTGCATTTGCATTCGATAAGTAACATATTTAAAAACAGCATTTTACCATTTTGCATAGTCATGTTTGTGCTAACTGTGTTAAAAGATCAATCCAAGAAATCCATATAAAATACTTTGATTCAGTGCCCTATTATTAAAACTGTGTTGTAAAGTAATTAGTTTTTTGTAGCTAAATCTGCTAAACGTTTTGGTTGAATATGAAGAGCCGAGTTTTTCGCCAGTATTCAAAGAAACCTCTTACAAGGAAAGAAAATGTTTTCATCGAGACGCTGCTTTATTTCGAACAAAGACCTGTCTGATTAAGTCTGGATCTGCAGTCTTCCAGGGTTCCCAGGCAGATTATGTGTCAAACATTTCTGTCCCTCTCTCAGCCTTGGAGCTGGATCTAATGTGGATCTCCTCTGCTGTGCTTCTCCCTGCTGGTTGTTTCTTTGAACTGCAGGAATCTCCCCCTGGCCATTGCCATCTCCATGCCCATCGTGACGGTGATCTACATTCTGACCAACGTGGCTTACTACACCGTCCTCCCCATCAACGCCATCTTGGACAGCGATGCGGTCGCCGTAGTGAGTTCCTGCATGTTTTGAGTCATTCTCGACCTTTCTGAGGGGCGAGTCGTGGTTTAAAACCAGCTATCGTTTCTCTACAGACCTTTGCAGACCAGGTGTTTGGGGTGATGAACTGGACCATTCCCCTTGCTGTGGCGCTCTCCTGCTTTGGCGGGCTGAACGCCTCCATTGTGGCGGCCTCCAGGTGAGGGACTTAGGCTCCGTTCAACAATGAAACCTGGCTGTTAGATGTCTTGGAGCTTGTCAAACACACATTCTGTCTGTTCACCAAAAGGTTGTTCTTCGTGGGCTCCAGAGAGGGACACCTGCCTGACTTCCTGTGCATGATCCACGTGCACCGCTACACTCCCATTCCCGCCCTCCTCTTCAACGTCAGTCAGCTCTCAGATGTTGTCTCCCAAACTTAAATTTGTCACCAAACTCTCTGATCTGATGATATTTTATTCTTCTTCTCTAACCCTAAACTTTAGGGCTTCATGGCTCTTATATATCTATGCGTGGAGGACGTCTTCCGGCTGATAAACTATTACAGCTTCAGCTACTGGTTCTTCGTTGGCTTGTCTATTTTAGGGCAGCTCTATCTTCGATGGAAGCAACCCGAAAGAGAAAGACCACTAAAGGTAGTTCAGTCACAATCTTAAACAGAGCTTATATTACCAGACTTAAGTCCTGATTCTAATAAAGTCTCTCTCTGCCTCCCTGCTCACAGCTCAGTCTGATTTTCCCCATCGTCTTCTGCCTCCTCACTATCTTCCTGGTGGTAGTGCCCCTCTACAGCGACACCGTGAACTCTCTGATCGGGATCGGCATCGCACTGTCAGGCGTTCCCGTTTACTTCCTCTGCTGCCACACACCGGCAAGCAAGAGGCCGCTGTGGCTGCGCAGCTTCATCGGTAAGGTGCAGGCGGGATTCCTGCTGATTGAGAGCTGTTCATTTACAAATCAAAGCATCAGGGGAAGTTTTTGTGGTGAATCGGTTGCCATTTTCTTTAGCTTTATGTTAGGGGGCCTTTTTTGTAATTTTTTTAGCATAGGAATTGGAAAAACTGACACAATTTAAACGCTGTATTTACTTTAAACACTCACGTTTCGAGACATAGGACACATTATGGCCGATAAAAGCTCTCTTTCTGTTCGGCTGTAAACCCATGCTTGACGCATGCTTCCTCATATTCAGAACCACAGTAGGGATGACAGATCAGTCATTCTTTGTAATTTCAGAAACCTCCTCTTTGTTTGCTGCGTTAGCTTGAGCAGCAAAGCAGCATAATAAATATGAGTGGAAACCCAAGATGACCATGACAGTTTGCATTTTCAATATAATATTTTCAGGTTTCCAAAACTTCTTTTTTTTTTTTACTTCTTGATTCCCATTGGTGGTGAGAGCATAAAAGATGGCTTTATTTGCCTCACAAATATATATTCACATAGTTTTTTTTGTTTTGTTGGTCCAGCTTATTTTGTAGAGATCAAACTCCACCTATCTGGTTTCGACCTCACCGGATTCCTCTAGCTTGTCTCTATCAACTCTGCACTTACAGAAATGAAAATTTGTGACGCTTTTACAAACTTTACAATTGATTTTCAGCCTTTTTGAGTCTTCTCTCCTACATTGCTCTGTATTCAGTTCAAATAATCCACTGTTAAAAAGAAAAAGTTTTTGCACCTCCTTCTTGTTAGCCATATTAAATGTTCACATCTACATAAGTAATTTTTCCAACATATGATGGGTTTCATATTATTACAATAAGTTTCTTTTGTTTCTTTTAGCTAAATGTGGTATCCTGATTCAGAAAGTGTGCTACTCAGTTTTGACTGAGATGGATACCAAATCAGAATAGAGACGGTTGCTCTTCACATCCTGGACTGACGACACAGTCCGAGCGTGAACTCTGGCCCCCCCCCCAGGCGCTGCTACTGAAAGACCCCGGAGGTCCAACACAGCTCTCTGACTCTTCAATCATCTCAGAGGGATTGGGACGTTTTTTTCTCACGCCAACGGGAGCAACTACAGGGAGAACATTGAAATGCACTCTTGGGAGAAGGCCACGTGTTAATAAATGTTTAATTATTCAAAGTATTTTGTGTCAAATCATGGAAGCGTTTGATTCCCCGTAAATTCTTGATGAACTTGTTTAAATGGCCACCTTGAAACTGAAAGCACTGCTGACCGTACAAACAGCCTTAAGAGTTATTTGCACACACGAGCAATTAAATAGATCCCAGTGTGTGAGTTGAAGTTTGCATGCTTGTGAAGATGTTTATGAAATATTTTTTATTGTCGGCTGTGAGGTCTGATAAAGTTAAGGGCTATTTTTACACAAAGAAACTGAGTCTGACTCAAACGCAGACTGTTTAGTCTGGTGGACTTTGATCACGTTCAGCTGGAATGTTTATTTATAATAAAATGACGTTACGACTTTAAACGACTCAGGGTTGTATGTAAAAGAGAGAGAGATTTTGTTTTGAGCACAATAAAACAACACTAGACATGGTTGAGAGCAATGTTTATATCTTTTTAGCATACATAATCATAATATGTACATAAATGTCTACACAGAGGAGATAAAAGCCCACTGGATTCATCCAATCGTGTTCTTCCAGGGCTTTGCTTTGTCTCCAGCTTCCTTCTGTTTAGTTGACGAGGCAGGTGTCTGCTGCAGGGGATTGTGGGTAAACGTCTGCCTCAGTGGGCCTGCAGGGTGAAACAGAAAAGTAAAATGAAGTATGAGATTCTCTCCCTTCTCCTAGCACTATTGTGACATGTTGGACAGCCCTGTGATATTTAATACAACAAGATGTAAGATTACAAAAAAAAGGGGTAACAGTAAAGGAAATAGTTTCTAAACGGCACCAAACAAATAGAGCATATTAAAATAAATGAATCTACATTTTCAAATCCACACAAACTCAAAAACAATGAATATTTGCTTATCAGAGTTCTGAGAAGTAGAACGGTGCAACTAAAGCTTATTCTGCTAAAAGTAAACATATTAGGCTGATTTACTTGGAGAAAAGGCAATAGACTAAATACATTTTTGCTTTCTTTATCATGCTGAATACTCAAAGATCTTCGTACAGATTCACACTCAGAAACGGGAACAGATTCAAACACTGATGCACAGATAACCTTGCAACGTAATTGGCCCTGTAGCAACCAAGCAGTGGAGTTAAACTTACAACTCTTGGATTTCTGTATGACTATTGATGCGACTTAAAAGTGCAAATCCTTAACCAAAGCCTAAGCTTTTTTTAAATAAATATAACTCTCAATACTTCATTGTTTACAAGTTGAAACTGACTTGCCTGAGAAGCTACAAATATACCTTATTTATGAAATATAGTAATTAAATTCAAATAACTTGTGAAAATAAAAATAAAGACACAAATTTACACATTGTCAGGGAAACAAAATTAATCTTTCTTAATATAGTTTTAGATGTAAAAAAAGTTTGTTTTTTTATCCTGCTGGGGCCTGAAGATGTTTCATCTTTTGTTTGTGTGCAGTAAGTCAAACTAATGACAAAAAGGGAACGCTTTCCTAATAAAAGTCTGGCTTTACAACTGTTTAAATCACTTAAAAGAAATGTGTTACTTTTATATATATTTATATGTTATGTTTATGCATTTAGCAGATGCTTTCATCCGAAGCCACTTACAAAGTAAATACAATTATACACTTATCAATCTGACCGTAAGCTATCTAGAGAAAAATCCTAAATCAGAGTCAGTGGTGACGGTGAAGCAATAGAGGGAAGTACAGAGAGAGTAATAGAGGGGGTATAGAGGTATGGGTAAGAGCTACGATAGAAGAGATGCTCTTTGAAGGGGTGGGTATTAGAGAGTTTCTTGAAGACAGACAGGGATGCTGCTGTTCTTGCAGGTCATTCCACCATCTTGGAACAATACAAGAAAACCGTCTGGATTGTCTTAAGCGTGGTCTAAGAACTGCTAGACGACAATCCATTGATGACGAAGTGACTGAGCACTTTGTACTTTAACATCAGGAACTTGAATTTGAGGAGTAACCAGTGAAGCTCAATGAACAGAAGTGTGACAGGATAGTTTTAGGGCAGATTGAAGACCAGACGCGCCGCCGTGTTCTGGATGAGTTTGAAGGGTTTTACCGTACAGACTGGGACACCAGTCAGAAGTACGTTGCAAAAATCAAGACGGGAGATAACCATAGACTCAACCAGGAGCTGGGGAGCATGTTGGGTAAGGTATGGTTTTATCAGTGCTGAACCTTGAGGAACCGCTGAAGCCAGAATACTTTGAATGATCGACCAGTGAGGTACGATTCAAACCAAGAGTGCGCTCTCCCTGTGATTCCAATGCTCAAGAGCGTAGACAGGAGAATGTCACTATTGACTGTGTCAAATGCAGTCAATAAGTAGAGAAAGATAAGTACTGAGGACTTTGCAGTTGCTCTCGCCTCTTTTAAGGCTTCTGTCACTGACAACAGCGCCGTTTCAGTGGAGTGGTCACTTTTACGCCCACATTGGTTTGTATCAAGTAATATGTTTAGTGAAAAGTATTCTCTGATCTGCTTAAAGACTGCGCTTTCAATGGTTTTAGACAGAAACGGGAGGAGGGAGATCGGCCGATAGTTCACCTGAGTTGGTGGGAGAGAGGGTTTCTTGTGTAGCGGTGTAGCCAGAGTTTGCTTGTATGAGTTAGGAAGTGTGCCTGACGTCAGTGAAGCATTGATCACATGTGTGACTGCTGCAGTCACTGTAGGAGCAATGGCCTGGAATAGATTGGTAGGAACAGGGTCCAGCGGACATGTAGTAGGACGGCTAAATGTGAGGAGTAATTGACTAAAATCTTTGCACACAATAAGCAATATTTGTATCTGTCAAAACTAAAAACATGTTAAAGGAGGCACATCTTAACCCAGATGACTCATTAAATACATAGATTATACTTTAATTATAGGATTTTGAACTCTTGTTTACCTCTTGCAACTCTTGGGTTAGGTAAAGGACTCTTTAAATTATTGACATTTCAAGGCCCGATATGTTAAAATACATATTAAAAAATATTCTATTAAGTATGGATTAAACAATATTTGTGTTTATCAAACACATTTTTTTTTAAGTATGTTTTTTTAATCTACAGTATTGCTGATATTGTGGCTGAAGGGATGCCTGATCTCAGTGGATAAACCAAAAATAAAATGAAATGTAATGTTAAAAAAAGCAGGTAAACAATTAAGCAAAATCTTTCATGCTTTTACAGAGTCTCAACATTTGTGTTGACTTAATTATTCAGAGAAAGTAAATTTTCTGACCTTTAGCAGCGATATCCAGATGATTCTTTATTCTTCTTTCCCTCTCTTCCAGCTGCTGAGCGAGCTGAGCGTTCTTCCATCCTGGAAAATAATTAGCAAACAGATAAAACAAAATTACACTTTACTTGATAACAAATTTCATCGTCATTTTTGTTTCTGCACCGCTGACCTTTCTTCATGCTCTCAATCAGTCCGTCGCTCTGAGGCAGCTCTGAGGCTGGGTGTTTGATCCTCTCTGCGATATTAAACCTCCGCCTGACGGCGGGATGCCTCAGCAGAGCCACTTGACCCAGGGAGAAGCAGTTGGAGGTCAGCCAGTAGGTAAACACCGCCTGGGAACAGATATTTTTATCATAAACTGTAAACAGCAGTAACTTGGTGTAACAGATTTATGGTCTGCTTAATCCAATTTTAAGTTTAATCCACACTAACCGTGGGGAAATTGATGGTGAGAGGAAGGATGATTAAAGGCATGATTCTGAAAACGGTCTTCATGGCTCGAAGGTTTGGGTTGTCAATACCAGACTCTGCACCGAGCTGAAAAATCCAAAACGAGAAAGAGGAAAAATGTTGCCGTTTCTGTTGATATAAGCAAAGAAATGTACCTGGGAATCAAGTAATCTCACCTCCAGGATGAAGAACATTGTCCCAGTGACGGCAAAAGGAAGGATGTAAAAAGGATCCGCTGCACTCAGGTCGGTGAACCAGAGCATACCTCCCGTCTGCAGGCTGGGCACCGGCAGATACGCCATCTTCCTCAGAGCGATGAAGAAGGAGATGAAGACTGGCGCCTGGAGGAGATCGACATGCGAGTGAGGTACAGCGAGCATCCAGGGTGGGAAGTTAGCGACAAACACATGAAAAACAAAGGTGAACTGCATGCATTCAGCATTGTCGTAAAATGCCACAAAAATAAATGAACTAGATTATTTCGTAGTTATTCTAAAGTGTAATTAAGAAACGGTTTCATAGCTACTGCTTACATAAATGGTGTGAGGTAACCTCTGTGCTGAAAGAAAATTAAACGGTAGACAGCTTTTTGTAGGAAGGCATCAAAAGTTAATTCCAATATTTTTTTCCACAAATGCCGATAGGTGCACTTACAGTCATAATGCCCCGAATTTACACACCTAGTAGTATGGATGCCCCAATCCAATATTATCAGAAACGGCTGCGTTAAGTAAAGGTTTATTAATTATGTAACCCACTAATAAATAATAAATGGATACATTGTTCTTACAAATATTGTTGTCAACTATTTTTTAATGGGTGATATAACTTAATCAAGGCTTTTCTAACAACCCACTCTATAAAGTATGTTTGATTTATGTTGATATCGCCTTGGTCAATATCGGTATCTTGCAATACTGAACACTGAAATATCGGTATTGTATCGGAAGTGAAAACGTTATTTCTGGAAAACAATACCCAGTAGCCGTGAGGACCTAGAGGCATTTATGTCACAGTTACACTTTTAAATTAAAATTTAAAAGTAATCCAGAAAATAATTGGTTTTAAGGTTTGTAAATCGATTTGAAATAATCTATCTCTGGTACAACTACGCCAGTTCCTGTCAACTTCTATCACTGAGATCTAAGGTGCTGAATTCTGAAATTATTTATCCACCAGGATCAAACGGTTAGTTTTATCCGTCCACAATGTTCATGCAGTAAACTAAAAACATCATTGTGCTTTAATAGGAAAACGTACCTGGACCAGAGGAATTAGAAAACCTCGTAGAGGATTCACATCATGTTTCTTCTGGAACAGGTTCAGATCAGAGTACGCTTTAGCAACTACAAAAAAATGTATAATAATAACATAAAAAAACACACATTCAGAATTAGTGGGAAAACTCAAAAGCAGAAAGAATGCAAAGACAGAAATGATGCGTACATTCATATTTATTTCCACTCTGTTTGGCCTCATTCATTCTGTTGGTTAGCTTCGTCATTTCAGGCAGAACGTTGTTGAGTTTGGCCGCCTCTCTCTGACCCTTCACTATGACAGGAAAGACAGCCAAACGGGCCAGAACCGTTCCTACAGCCAGCCAAGAATAAAATAATACAAGATTATTATACACATGTTGTTTGACGATGATTTCAGAAAATAAACCTTAAATTATGTGAAATCAAAAGAGCATTTTTCTCACCTACAACAATAGCTCCCCACCAGGGCAGGCCCAGGTCCATGTGAAAGAACTCTAGCAGGTTCTGGATCAGACCCACTGGAGTGTAGCCGGCCAGGCCCAGGTCTGCCAGCCGGGACTCAGCTGCCACAGCCTGAAGGATGTCTGCAGCAATCGGAGCAGCATCGGCCACCTGATCGATCACCGGCTGTGTCAGAACAGGCGAGGAGCCGGCAGGCAAGGAAGAAGCGGAGCTGTCCACTACCGAGCCTGCCACTGATGCACCTTCAGCTGGGATCTGGAGATATCAGTAGTAAAGAATTAGGATGGAAAACAAGACAGAGGCCTTTTATTGAACTGTGTTGTTATAGTCAGTGACCTGAAGGGGGACAGTCTGTGTGAAGTTGGGGACCGAGTCACCAGGAAGGGATGCTGAGGAGGACTCCAGGACTTGAGGTGCTGTCGATCCATCACCAAATGGGACCTGGGAAAAAAAATCAATGAGGAATTCAGTTAATGGGTCACATCAATATTGACTGAATTAGTGTTTATTTTAGGATTAAAATGTGGCACAGTTCATGATGTCTATTTAATCCTCCATGTTCATTATGCAGGGTTTCTCTTCCATCCTCCAGGCTCAGATGCACAACAGATTCTTAATTCAACTTCCTTAAAATCTTTAAACTGGTTATGGAGACTTGATGGCTGTAAAATGCCATTTCTGTTGTATAACTTTGACGTTTTCTAATATGAAATATGTGTACAATCTCTAAGAACAACTATATTATATTACCCATATCTACAACAATTAAACCAGACTTGGGCAAATACTGCATGAGACACTGAGGCAGGATAACTTACCTGTGAGCTGCTGTGTCTGATGGCCACAGCGCTAACCCAGGGAAACTTTCCACGGGACCTGCAGCTGATCTGAGACCAGCTGAAAGAGCCGCTGCAGCCGAAGAGCGTGTGGAGGCCGGAGCTGTGAAGAAGCAGCTGTAGGGACGACAAAAACAAGAGATTCAGTAAAAACGAAATGACAGTAATATGGCCATAAATTTACAATTTTAAAAAGAAGCATTCTGTCAGCTTTTAAACAGAGATACTACTTTATTTTAAAGATATACGCAACTTCAAATAAGGATTTTATTTCGATTTTATCGGAAGCCAAACTGTATTTTTTCCCAAAGCTAAATAGAAAGAACATAATATACAAACAGCCTCGATTATTACTACATAACCTCCATGAAACCCAATATCTTTGAAACGCAGTTCATTTGTAATGTATCGTTAATAATAAAGCTGGACATTACATTTGAACGAATAGCTGCTGACATGTTATTTTCAGGGAGTCTAAAAACCTACCATAGAACCATATAACTGTGTTGGATTGAACACCTTAAAGTAAACAAATTGAGGACATTTCTGCTTACTAACTCTTAAAGTCAAACTGAAGAAGCGATAAAATAATTTAAAAAAAACAAATTTTCTTTGACAAAACCTTTATTTAAAGTATTTAACCGACATATACTGATGCCTTCCCTACAGACACTGTCAAAGTCACACTCGTAACCCAATGTTAGCACGCTACAGGGCTAGCATGCTAACCGATGGAAGCTGCCGGTTCTGTCTCTGTGCTTGAAGCGGGAACTAAGCCGCTCCTGCAGAACTGTTCGCTGGACGTACTTGGTTCTGAACGCCGGGCAGAGCAGCGCTGACCCGGCTCGGCTTCACAGTGTGTCTGAGGAAACAACTAGCCAAGCAGTTCGGAGTCACCCCGCTCCTGATGGCGGCCATGTTGGGAGGGAGGAGACAGTCCTACGGGGTGCGTGAAGGGACAATTTGCTTATTTACTGCGAACATTGTTTTTGTTATTTACTACGAACTATTAGTATTACTGTAGGGGCTAAAATCCTATATTTTAGGCTACTGGTTTTTGTTCCTGAAAGGTGTTGGTTTTAATTAAGATTCAGGATGCTGATCTTTAGTTTGACTTACAATAATGCCATTTATTATCCGAACATTGTCCATTGTTTTACTATTGCCATTGAAATCCAAATAAATTCGACACCAAACCCAAACATAGCACAATAGAAATGTGTTTCCTCTTCCTATTAACAACTCCTGAACAGAATCATGGTTGACCTTAAATAACCCCTAACCCATCAGACACTCAGAACTGAAGAGGAAACACGCCCTCTAGTGGCGGTAAACAAAGGAAAGTATAAATGGCTCCTACAATTATTATTATTATTATTATTATTATTATTATTATTATTATTATTATTGAGAAATGCCAAATGACTTTAAATTATTACGATGTGGAACATTTTGAATAACCTTTTACCACATTTGTTTAGCATTTCAACAAAAGAACAGAATAACACTGAACCAAGAAGCATTAAGTTATTTGTTATATAGTTGCTCACAGAGACAGTTAATGTTTAATTTCAAGGAAAAAACAACTACAATAATTATAACACCTCAAGCAAAATCGTTTTCTCATGAATGTCTGTTATTAAACAGTTAATCTGCTGACTTTAACATTTTTCTGAAAAAGTGTTTACCAGATTTATTTAGGCTCTTCCTCCTCTACTAATCTTACCTGGTGTTCCCAAAGTGTTGAGACCTCATCTCTGGTTTTTTAGGGAAATTCTGGCTCTGGGGAATTTTACCCTACTTTTACTTTCATTCTCTCATATTTATATATTGTTATAATGGGCGAATATTATTGTAGGTATAAAGACAGAAATATGTATAGAAGCAGCAAATAGTAATAATAATAATAATGTAGAAACATGCAAATAATGTTCTTTTCAAGCTATCTTTCGCAATTAAACGTGTATGTTTGCTTGAATGTAAATTACTTTAAAAAACAAAACATTATTCTTCCCATCCAGAGCAATCAAAGCTAGAAAAATAAGACACAAACTTAAACAAAACAAGAAAAACCTTTTAGAAATGTGTGAAAGCTGGCAGAACTTTGCGCAAACGCAGTAGTGATGCGTTTGTGGCGCGTGAACTGCGTCTGCTTGGATTGACTTGAACGCATCAAGCAAAAAACAAAAAAAAGAGAGGGGAAATATCCAATGATCTGACGACATTCGCTGTGTTTGACAGGTAAACCATGATTTTATTAAATAAAACCGTTCTTTTTTTATTATATTCGCAATATTTGCTCGGGTTTGGCAATAAAAAGTTTACTCTACTCAGACTGGATGCGTAAAGACGCGGTTTCGCTTTCTGCTCCGAGTTTTCAATGGATAATTACGCTTAAAAAGTGATTTCTTTCCCATCCCAATTTGTTCTCTCGAGAAAACAAAATACACTTGCTTGTCATTTTTGTTATCTCACATAAGGTTTTTGTTGCGAATGCAAATGGGTTTGAGTTCATCCAAGGAGAAGTGCTACGATTCCAGTGACCCCACGTTGAAGTTTGTTGATGGAGAGGATGAGTTGGACTGTGAGTAAACTGCTATGGGGACTTAATTCAACTTATCAGTGAAAATGTTACTGTAAACTGAATGTGTTATTTTCGGAGTTTCTATTTCTGTATTTATGTTTGGTGACTTTCTGCACAGTTTTGTGTGAGGGCTTTGAATCACCAAGAGCCCAAATGTCATGTGGTCATGCTGTGACCCCAACATCTCTCACCAACTGGTGTCTGAAGCTGCTGGAAGAGGTAAAATACTACAAATGTTATCCAGATAATCAGATTTCTATATTAGTCACTATAATAGTCAAAGCCTCTGATGAAGGAGGCTCACTTTCACAACATTAAGCCACACCTGACATCACAGCACCTGTATAATGTCAGGGTTAAATCTTTTTTTGATCATTTTAACAGTTTGAATTTCCCCCCTAAATTTACAGCTACTCAGAAACATCATGTTGAAAAATAGTTATATTTTTAAGCATCTTAATAAAACGTTGAGTGGAAGGAAAAGTGTTCAGTTTTATCCTTCTAATATGATCTGGTACTTTTTCTTACCTCACAAATGTAAACGTATTACAATACATGCAAACAAAATAATGCCTACACAATATTTGTAGCTGTGAGTGTTCTATAAAATTATTATTCTGGGTTTTTATTTGCTTTGTGCTTAAATTGTCAAACTTTTCCAAATAAATTACTAACATTGTTTATTCCATGTATCAAGCCATTTTTATGTGTTCATATAGGTTCATGTATGGGCTAAAATGCTTTAAAACATTCACCAGCTTTAGAAGAAACAGATGATGTTCCACTTAAAAACGATTTGTGTCAGTAGCACATATTAGTGTCTTTGTTATTGAAATATATTTATAGATAATCTAAAGTGAATATATTATTTTGTGAACATTTTTTGTGACTCACTGATATCAACATTAGCTCCTAAAGAGGCCAGTTGTGTTGTTATTTTTTCCTCCTTTTTAAGGGAGACAGGTGATATGAGGTCTACTGTTACCGTCTGTATTTAAACTGGTGCATTTATTAATGTATATTTTAGGGTTTTATATAAAAAGGCCTAACGGGGGACATATAAGCACGTCCTAGATGTTGCTAATACCTTAATTGTGTTAAAGGGACAGAGCACCTTTGTGTGTGGCGTGTATGGCTGTGATGCTGTGTGGTCGTATGAGGAGGTCTGCAAGATGGCATTATTGACCCCGGAGGAACGGAAGGACTTCAGAAAAATGAGAAAGATGAACACTGTTGTTACCAGAAGAGTAAGACGTTTATGCCTTATTTTTAAAGTTTATTTTAAAACAAATGCTTTGATTGATATTTTATTTTAAGTCTCAAATCTGCTTCCAAACAGTGTCCGGGATGTAAGTCGTCCATCGCGAGAGAAAGTGAATTTAATCTGTGCGTCAGCTGCAAAGCGTGCTCAGCAGGAAAAGAACGTCTATACGAATTCTGCTGGCAGTGTCTGAGGGAATGGAAAGGTCCAAAGCCGCGGTTTGATCGCTGTGAGAATGACGGCTGCTGCAACACGGCGCTGCAGACCCTGAGTACCTGCTCGGAAATAGTATTTGACACGGTGATAGGAGTCACCGGGTGTCCCTCCATCCGGGCTTGTCCCACCTGCGGGTCACTGCTGGAACACAAACGAAATCACTGCAAACATCTTTCATGTCCGCAGTGTACGATCAAGTTCTGCTTTGTGTGTCTGAAGACCTTTGTTGAATGTTCAAAAACAAGTAAGATATCCGGACCGTGCTCCAGCGGTGTCGCTCCCAGACAGACCGTTATCCCAGTGTGGAAAAAGAAATAATGATCTTTCAACAGAATCCTGCACCACTTTTTCTGTGCAAACTAAGGACAGTCCCCTAATCAACACCAAAGTGAAAAACTGTTTTTCAGAACCTTGTCTTATAAATCAGTAGTATTGCTGCTCAGAAGGATGACCTATTGTGTAACATTGGAAAAATTAAGAACCTGTTTAAGAGTAAAAACCAAAACCTTAAATCCGTGGCTCGTTCAGAATCATGGACAGCATAACACATTCATGGTAGCCTTGCAAAAGTATTTACACCTCAATAAGTTCACTTTCATCTCAATCACTGACAAAAATTTATTTTTGTGTTTTTTATTTAAAAAAAGATTTTTCAAGTAATGAACAGACAGAAATTTAAGTTGATTTTGTGTTTTCTTTTAAAATCTGCATATCGGTAAAGTTTTGCACTTTTTCTCTGCAAATGTTGGAAAAAAAGCTTTGAATTTCATGTCTCACTTTGTATGTTTATCAAATATAACATAAACAGAGCTAATCAATGCCAGTCTACAATGGGTTTTACTTCCTAATTTCTTAGTTTTGTTTTCTTCAAAGGGAAATTAGAAAGTTTATTTCCAAGACTTTCCAGCATATAAAATCAACCTTTTTTGTCCCGCTCCCCTCAGGCAGGAGGCTGCGGAGCATCAAGTGCAAAACCACTAGAGTGAGAAACAGCTTCATTCCTGAAGCTGTGAGACTCTCAAACACATGCAAGGTCAATTACAAATGAAAAACACTTCTCATTAACCGGCACTGTTCACTTTAATATGTCACTTTAATATGTCACTTCATTAACCATCCATGCTGCTTCAGCAAATTTGCACTCCAAATGTTCCTTGCTGCTATGTCCGAAGTCCCATATTGTGTATTTTGTATATTCACAATCTTATTATTTTATATTTCTTTATATTTTATTATATTATTCTTATTTTTAGGTATTTTAAAATTGCTCTCAGGGTGTAAACTGGACCGTGGGATTAAAATTCCGTCCCACCTCATGAATCCTTGAATAGTATTTAAGCTTCGGACCCACATAAATTACATAACTTTCAGGAGTACAATAATACGCTCTGCTGCAGACAGGAAAGCTCTGCAGTGGGTGGTGAAGGCTGCACAGAGGACTGTTGGAGTCAGCCTCCCCAGCATCACAGACATCTACACCTCCAGATGCAGGAAGAGGGCCTCCGGCATCATGAAGGACCCCACACACCCAGCACACTCACTTTTTGTCCCGCTCCCCTCAGGCAGGAGGCTGCGGAGCATCAAGTGTAAAACAACCAGACTGAGAAACAGCTTCATTCCTGAAGCTGTGAGACTCTCAAACACACGCAATGACAACCAGAACTGAAAAACTCCTTCTCATTTAACCGGCACTGTTCACTTTAATATCACACTTCAAAATGTCACTTTAAATTGTCGCTGTAATGGTTCACTTTATGTTCACTTTAAAATGTCCCTTTAATATGTCACTTGCACTCCGAATTTTGATTGCTGCTACGTCCGAAGTACTATATTGTAGATTCTGGATCAATATTGTATATTCTTGTGGAGTCAAATCAAGTTTCTCGTATAGTTCTTTGTAATTTATAATGTATTATATACTTGCATTCCGATCCTCAATGCTGCTATGTCCGAAGTCCCATATTGTGTTATTCTGTGTCCATATTGTAGATTTTGTGTAGCTCAAATCCTATTTCTCGCATAGTTATTATATTCTTATATTTTATTACACTATTTAAAATTGCTATAAGGGTGTAAACTGGACCGGGGGATTAGAATTTTCGTCCCACCTCATGTACCACATGTGATGTGATGACAAATAAAGATTCCTTGATTCCTTGATATGTGTTTATTGAAAGGTGGGGTGTATATGAATCCAGGAACTGAGACGGCGGGCACGGAACAGATCAGCGGGGAACTTCTGCGGAGGACGGGGACGGCGTGGGAGACCGGAGACCACTGAGGGGTGAGTGAAGAGGTGAGGTGATGCAGGAAGAACGTGAAGCAATGTGAAACGGTCTTACTTTGTTATGGAAGGTTGACACCAGGAGGAGTGAGTGGTGAGTACTTTAGGCAGATCCAGTGGAAGGTTGTCCAGGGGTTGAGCACTGCAGATGGAGTTGTTGGAGCGAGCAGAACGAGCTGGGCCAGAGGAGGGGTGAGACCAGAGGTTTGTAAGAGCAGTGAGAATATTGACACTGAGTGAGCACTGAGATGGTTGTAACCTGGGGGGAGCACAGGAGACGGTGAGGGGACAAAAAGAAAACAAAGTACCAAATAAATAACTAGGAAACTGGAGAACTTGAGACATAGGAGTCTAAACTACAAAAAAACTGAAGAAACTAGAGATATCAAAACTTGAGAGCAATAACACTAGAGAACGGCGCTAAGGACTAAAGGTTACCATAAGCAACTAATACTCAGGCACTGCGTCGTTGATCCACTGCTCCTCTTGTACTCCTCTGCTGATGGCCTTAACTCAAATCACCTGGCAGGTGAGCTGGTGGAGAAGGTGCTCAGAGGAGCTCAGACAACCCCCTGTGGACAACCTGTGAAACGCACTTAAGAACTCCCCCTGACAAATGGACAATATCTCCTAGCTGATGTATGAAGGCTTTGGTGAACCCGACTGCTCCTTTAGTTAAAGACTGCTGCATTCTAGATGCTTATAGGAGCACTACAGCAGATCTTTGCTCCCAGCAGCAATTAAACTGTGTCACCATCCCGGATCAAAACAAACTGAACATGTGTTTACATTCCTGCTGTTTTATTCAGATGATGGCACAGTTTTGTTTTCACTTCTTTCAAACATCGTTTTGTTGTTTTCATACAGAAGTATACATTAACATATCAACACTTGTTCAATATTATGTTATGCAGTAAATGTATATTTTCTGTCGATGATATTCTTGCTTTCTGTTTTTATTTGTTTATATGTTACATCTTCATTTTTGCATGAATCTACATCCTTTGTCTGCCTTGCTAGTAAACCTGGAATTTCCTATTGAGGAACAATAAAGGTTTCCCTCTTCTATTGTATTCTTGTCTAATTTGTTCTATTTTAATCCTTAAAAAATTGAAGCGACAGTTCACTAACCTAATAACGACACATTAAAAGATGGAGAAAATAAATTCAAAGTAAAATGATAGTTTAAAAAAAATAGAACAAATGGGGCGCTGGTGGCATAGGGGATAGCGCGACCCACACCTGGATGCCCTGAGCCTTCGAAGCGGGCTCGATTCCCGGAGCTGACGACATTTGCCGCGTGTCTTCCCCCCTCTCCTTCCCCCCTTCCTGTCAGCCTACTTATAAATAAGGGACACTAGAGCCCACAAAAAGACCCCCTGGAGGGGCAAAAAAATAGAAAGAAAAAAATATATATATATTCATAAGTAGAAAAAAGTAGTAGTGACTGAATAAATACAATGACACATGGGAAATATGAGGAAACATTTTATTAGATATTTCCTGATTCATGACTTCTTCTGATTTACAAAATTTTGTGCTAATCTAAAGCATTAACTTTTACTGCAAATCTGCTGTTACAACATCAATAAACAAACAGGAGTTTTAACCTAATGTGGGAACTGATCAGGTTGCATATTATTTTGTCCACATTATTTTGTTTGTGTCTTTGGAAAAAAACCCAATGTTGAGCAATATTCTGAATTTTCTCTGTCATTTACAATAAAACTTTATACAACACTTCCAATTTAACAATCTGAAACATACAAAAAAGTGTCCAGGAAATGCTTTTAGTTTTTACCAAAGAAGAAAAAAATCATGCTACTGTGTTGAGGGAATAAGAAAATAAGTTTGATTCTTCTCAAAAACGGTGAGTAGGGTGCAAAGAGAAACGAAAAGCATTATGAGCCATGAAGTGCGGCTGACAACAACGCTGTCTCAGTTGTGGTATAAAGTCCTCTGTTTTGCCTGCATCCTTTCTCCAAACTGCAGTCCGTTGTCTCTCAGCCTCCATTCACCTTCCGCACCATCTGGACCTTGGTGTTGGGTTTGATGTTGTAATCAGACAAGGAAGCAGAGTCGTTGTCCAGAGGCTTGTCCTCCACGATGAGCCGGATGTCCCCGATAGTCGGTCCTGCACAAAACAAAAAAAAAAGAACTATGTTTTGATCTTCAGATACAACTAAAAGTCCCTCCATAAAATCATATTGTGGATTTTGTCTGTGTGTGTTTCTTTTTTGTTGTTGTAATTACCTGATTTAGGGAAAGTGTTGACTGCGTATTTCTTCAGCTCCAGGACAGTCATCTTGCCCAGAGGCCCCTTGGTGTTCAGGTAGCTGACTTCTCCATCGTTGGAGCAAAGGACGAGCAGGCCTGATTTGCACATCTTGGCTTTTCTCTGCAACTCAATCCTCTCTTTGGTGAATCTTATCTGAACAGTTTTAAAGGGCAAAAAAGTGGGCTGTCTCTTTCTATCTCTCTCTCTCTCTCTCTCTCTCTCTCCCTGATTGTCTATCTCTTTTTCCCCCCAGACTTTAGTTTCTATTAAAGTGAAAGCAAACGGTGCGGGATTTCCAAGACTTTCTTTTGCAAACAGAAAAAGGTTTTGTTTATGTTGAAAGCATGTTGAAAACAGTTAGTATATATAGGCCGAAGTATATGAAACAGAAAAAAGTTGAAAAGTGAGCAAAGAAATAGAAGACATTTAATAGAAATAAAAATATATATGTCATTTTTTGAAGTCTTACGAGAAAAGAAAATACCTAATGGAAAGTCCCCTTTTATACTTTCAGTTTGAATGTTTAATTATTAACCAGGCATTAGAGGATTCTTTTTTAGTTAAATCAAATAAGTGCAAGGTTAACAACAAATACAAAATTATAATACTTTATATTATAATATTTTAGAAAACAACACAAGAACAGAAGAAGCAGCAGGAATGAATCATTAGTAACTTACCTGTACAGACTGGGGAACACATCGCCCACCCTTGTAAGGGGATTTACCACAAGACCAAGAAGTTCACTCAGTGAGTTGCCCGTTTCATCCCCACTTTTATTGACTTTGTCATTCCGTCCTTTGGCAAGACACCTTGCCACTCTCCCTGCTGGTGTCGATCAGAGGGCCTGCTGGTAGCCTTGCCTCAGTCAGACTGTCCCAGGGCAGCCACCATCAGCGTGTGAATGACTGAATGTAGTGTGCGGCTACTTAGGGTGCTCTGTACTTGATGTATACAAGTAAAGAACATTTACTGTTATCCATTTGGGTTCTGAAGAAACCCTGTAGTAGTGAGGTCACAGTTTGTAATGGTAAACAATTTGCTTTCTACATCGAGCTGTTGGATAAAACAAACACATAAACAAACAAAAAATAATTTGAATTGTTTTGCTAACCATTTTCTACCGCAAATATTGGTTCCATCCCTGGGTTGAAGTCAGACAACAGAAATTGGTTCGGGTTTGACTCGGGTTAGCTTCAAATATCTTAGCTACGGGTTAGTGCGACCATAATGGTGACCAAAGATTAGGTCAAAAATTAATAGATCATAACCAGTGATATATGCGTTACAATAAAACATTTTATAATGCACTTAATCTGTATTATAATTATTATATAAAAAAGGACATTACTGTCACTATATACTTACCTTTCATCTAGAGATCAGATGAACAAAAATTATATTGCAAGTATAAAAACAAAAAATAATCTCTTCAAATAAAATACATATTAAACATTAGGAAATTCACTACATAGAAAAATCCCCCGAATTTTCAAAAGCCCAAAGGTAAAAACTTTACCAGCTGGAATACAACACTTCCTGACAAGAAAAAAAAGCCAAAATTTGGCAAAAACAGCCTGCTTCGCTTCCGGCGAAATGCATTTCCTTATTGTAATCATCATCATTTGGCACAAACCAAACGATTACGGGAAACTACCTAATGGACCAGCCTTTATGGTTATGTAACCATAATGGTTTCTGTCGGCTTGTCAGGTGATATCTGGTGCTTTCCATCGTTTGAGTGCAGCCAGTATGGTACAATGTGTCAAGAGTGAGCGCAACAGAAATTAATAATAGGCAGTAATTAGACCTTCCAGTCTTATTGTCCATAATTTAACCGTGACCTCATTTAGGTTGCAAAACTGAAAGATAAAAGATCGGAAATCTATGTGGATTTCTCTGATGGTAGCGTGACAAGGAGGTTTACTATTTACTGCCAAAGGGCAGAAAATGTTAGTTCAAAATATTTTTCTAAAACTCCAGCAGAAAAATTTGACAACATAAAATGGCTAAAATGTTAGCTTAATGGCCCAGTGTTGTATTTATTTGTTAAAGGGCCCGTTTTACAGTTTTTATTATGGCCTCTGAGGGTGCACACGTTGCATTTCAAAGGTTTATTCAACTTAAATCTGTTTATATTTCACTATTTTAAAACTCATGTTGTCTCAAAAATAGTTCATTTGAATACAAATTCAATCACATATTGATTCCAGGTCAACTTCATACATACAAGAATGTCCAACAAAAACAGATTTATCTGGACGTCTATAAATTGATTTTATTTAAGTTATCCATTCGTTTTTATATGATTTGGTAACAGAAAATGATTTTCAAAATACATTTCTGGCCTAGCAGTGATACAGATAAACACTCACTAAAGCTCAGTAGGTGGTAGAAATTAGCCTTTTTTGTTTTCCAGTAAACAAAAACTGCAGTGTACCAAAGTACATCAGCTAATGGTATCAAGTGCATAAAAAGTGATGCCATACACAGACCGAACACTAAAACAGGCCCATAAGTTCACAGTTAAAATAAGAAAGAATACAAATAAAGTTACTGTTCAACGGATTCTGTTGTGAACCAACATTCGTTTTATTTGAAATAAGTACTGTTATTACATAGCTAACAACTTTTTATTTCTTTTTTGTTTGTATTGGGTCCAACCATAGTTTTAGGTAATATTTATTATTTTCTAAAAAGCAACATTTGGGGTTTTTCCGTAAGTGTAAGTCTAAATATTCAAATATGAACTAATAATACTTAAGGCTGGAGCTAGAAATCAAGGCTGTAAACAGCTTTATTAACAACATGAACCCCCACTAAATGGGGCAAATTAATGGTTCAGCTCTCTCCTTTGATAAAATACATTTCAGAAAAGTGAAAAATTGAGCAGAAAGCTCTTTAAATGAAATTGACATGTGTAATTACAGTAATGAGATTAAGTTAAAGACATTAGATATTTTCTTGCTGAGCATCACAACAAATCGTGAATGAAAAAGCAGTCTGTTTCAGAGATGTTAAGAAATGTCTTCTTGCTAAGCATAAGGTTTGCTAAGAAAATAACTTTTGTATAATAGGCATTTTTAAGAATATGCCTGACTTTGGCTCCTCGAAATATGTTAATTTCCATCCTCTTTTTTTAACGTAACTGTGAATGCTGTAATAATAATTCATAATTTATTGTGACTTTTAGAAAGCAATTCTTGGTACCAGATTGCTGAACAAAAAAACAACAACAACAAAAAAAAAAAAACTTTGTATTTCCATCTGTTCTCCATTACATCAAAGTGGGTTTTGTTCAAGTCATATTTTCAAACTGGAGTTCCGTGTTTCTAATTTATCCCAGTTAACAATCTGCCGGTACATTCCTGGATTTGTCCAAAACGTTTCATGTTAAACCAAAGAAGAATATATTAACAAGATAAAACAACAATACTTAAGATATTCTAAGAAGCAGCCACTGTAGTTTAATTATTAATTATTTGATTGCTGTTCATTTTCTGTTTCGTATTCAGGGGGCAATGCTGGTGTAGTAAGAAATGCTGCCATGAAGAGGGAATGATTAGACTGTAAACCGACTAGTCTTCCTGTTCAGTGTTTGCAGGTTTTCTGAGTAATCCCAACTCTTCCCATAGTTCATATTTGTTCTATTGGTCTCTTCACAACCAGGGTGTATTTCCCCTCAATCAAACTTGCATCAGCCCTCTTGTGACCCTACAGTGATGAGTGCTTGAAGACACTGAATAGATGTTGATCAGCGATTAATTATTGTTGGCAAACTGAATCGGACAGAGCTACATTCAACATTTGTAAAATGTAAGACCTCCCTCTGTAAATGTTAAATATTAGAGGACTCCAAATCAGCAGTTCTTTTGTTTTTGTTTTTATTTTACCCTCACTGTACAGTACTTTATTCGTTATTATGTTCTGATTTACATCATGATTTCTGAATGTTCCTTGTTCTTATTTCTCTGTGATGCCACCCATCCATGTCTATGTATCTAATCTGCAGCAATTAAAGATCAGAACAAGTTACATTGAAGATATGTTACCATATCTTATACAATTTTAACCACAAAAAAGCTATTTAATATATTTTTTAAATATCCTACTCCTACAGAAAGGATAACTTTTCTTGGTTCTACAAGAAAACTGTATAACTGTTGTTTGACTACAACACTGTTAAAATTATTAGAAGACATTGTCTTCTAATAATTCTTGATGGAAAAAACTTGAAAGAAAAATGGATGCAAAACATATCTGAGTATATAGTATAGGTCCTGTATTTAAATCTCTCTTGAATCAGGATGAGTTGACCCTAGATTACAATATCTTACATATAGATCTAAAAATCTTGATATAGCCTTAAATGAGGGGTCCACAATCTGCTCATCTCAGTCAAAACTGATTGTTTGTATTTTATCTACTGCTTTGAATAATCATGTAACTGTTTTGTAGAAAGCAATGTGGGCAAATAGAAAAGAAACTCATCTTTGACTTCTGTTTACAGACTTTATTGAAACCAGCAATGCTAGTAATAAGTGTTAAAATGGAAAAGGTGCACAAATGTTAATTTGTTTACAGCCATACACAAAACACCACTAATTTAATAGCATTCAGCAACAATATTACTATGCAACATTTTATTATTAGACACAATTAACAAAACCAACTTTAAGAAAAACATTTTATTCAGCTGATTTTCCCCCAACACTACCTTACTTTCTTAGCTGGAGTGATACATTTAGCAAAACCTACCCTTCATATGATTTTGCTGAGTTATTAAGGTGATTTTGAGCTTTGGTCTGCATTTGTCAGGCTTTTCCTAGAAATTGAGAAACACAGAAATGTCATTTTTCTTTTATTTGTTGCTTCGTTTTGCGCTCAGAAACATGCACACTTGCACTCACATGAACTTTTTTTTTTTCTTGGTACAACGTGGCTTTTTGGAAGTGTATCAAGCTCAACATCAGGGGAAATGTTCATCCTGTATGCATCTTCATTTACTCCTCTTGGGACTTCGTTTGAGGTGGGATTTTGCTGTTTTAGTAGAAGGGGTTCACAGGGCGTTGCCATCTCTGCTCTTGCACGAAACCTTTCACTATCGTCTGATTCTTCTTTTAAATTCCCTTTATTGTCTTTTTCCCATCTTTTAATGTTGCCATGTTTGATTTCCTCAACAGTCGTCTTTATTTGTATTGTTTTTTTTCTTTTCCCACTAGGAGAAACCTCCCAGACATCTATGTCTATAATTTTCTGATCAAGTCTGCCTTCCCTTCCACTTTTGCTGATTTGTCTTATCTCTTCTCCTCTCTCAGCACCCTGGTTTTGTCCACTCTGTCCGTTCTTTAAATCTTCTGCAGCTTCATCAGCACTATCAGAGTGTGTTGCCTTATGTTTAAGACTTTTTCTGGGCTGACTTTCCCCTTCTGGTTTTTTATGTTTGTCTTTACTCTGGCTGAAAAGATAATTTCCTATCTTGTTAGTACTTTTCATGTTCTCTTTTATTACTTGATCTTTTTTACTTCTACAACTGTTTTCTGCTTTTTGATCATCCTTTGTATTGGTTTCTTCACTTTCCCCTATCTTTGGAGTGTCTTGATGAAAATGAGCTTGATCCTCATTCACTGTTTCTTGTGTCTGTGTAATAAAAGCATCACCGGCCCTCTTATTTCTTTTTTGACCAGCAGTCTGATTTTGTACTTTATTTACTCCTTGTGGTTCACTCAGTCTTTCTTGCTCTTTCGGTGCAGAACTTATTGCTTGAGTATTATTAGAAATAATGTCTGGCTGTACATCATCATTAATTTCCAAACTTTTTTCATCATCGTGAACCAGACTTTCTTTAGTGGGATATTTGTTTTTTCCCTCTTCATTGTCTGTGTCCTCAGATGTTATGTGTTTTGTGTTGATATTTCCCTTATTATGCTTCCTCCTATCTTTAATCAGTTCATCCTCATCTGTTCTCTCTTCTGGCAATCTATGAGCTTCCTTCAGATTTTGTTGTTTCTCTGATACATGATGTATACCATTCTTTTTGGGATTATCATGACTGATGCCTGCCTGAATATTCCCAGACTTCATTGGTTCTGTTTTTCCTGCAGTATTACACTGAACTCGATTCTTTGTAGAGAGCAGACATTTGTGTTCCACCTGCTTTTCTCTCCCTGCATCCTCCAATTTTATGACCTGAGAACTATAGCTAGTCTCATCTTCCCTCCTCCGCTCTTTTTGTTTATTACTGTCTGTCTGTTCTTTAGTTTTTATCTTTGCAGAACTGCTCTCATTTTGTGAAATAATTTCTTTTTCTACTGCTCTGATCTCTTTGGAGCCATTCGGTTCTCCCTTTTCTGCTGTTTCTTTGATATTACAATCATTTTTAGCACTATCATATTCTTGAAATATATTTTCATCAGGTTTTTCTGTGTCATCCTCCTCAAGATGATTCGCTTCAGTTTGACTTTGGTCTGATTCCCGTGTTTTCCATAGGTTGGGATCTTTAAGTGAGCATGGATCCTTTACATCAGAACCTGCAACGATTTCACATTAAAACACATAAAAAAATATGTTCCAAATTAATTTAACAAAGACTTTACCACATAGCAAAAGTAAATTAAATAAATATTTAACTGGAAACTTACTTTTATTTTTGTAAAATAGAAGATAGGCATCTCTGGATCTAAAAGGAGAAATATATGGAGAAAAAATGTGTCTTATTCAATCAATCAACAAAAAAAAACTGAAATTACCAAGGATAACCTCAAAGTGTTTAAGATGCTAAACTGTTTGGGTTTGTGATATTGTAGCTGTGTTTATATTTCCTAATAAGATTAACCTGGCTGTGATGGACTGGCGACCTATCCAGGGTGTACCCCTGCCTTTCACCCATTATGAGCTGGATATAGGCACCAGCAGACCCTCGCGACCCCTCAAGGATAAGCGAGTTGTATAATGGACGGATGAATTAGGCTGGTTGAAGAGCTGGATTTATTATACTTTGTGTAGAAATCCAAACATAATGCTTTATGACTGTCGTGCTTAGCTGGGTTTTCTTGGCCCACATGCATAATCCCTAACAGGATGCAACATAAGAGATGTGTAGGATTTATTTACAACATTCAAATGAAGTAAAACCTTTTTTCTAAGTCAGCAGTCAAAGCTCCTCTAACCTGGTTGTGAATTTTTATTGCTGAATCCAAGCTGGCTTAATTTACTGAGAAATTCCTTCTGGTTAGTTTTTCTGTGAATTTCTTTCTGTATTTTCTCGTTTCACCGTAAATGAAAAACCTGACAATTTGTGATTGGATTGAAAAAACATGTGACCACTTTTTAAAACTTACTGTACAACGTTCACATTGTCAGGAAAGGGATTTTGTCCAAGCTAATAGATAAAAATAGCAAAGAAAATATCAGATACATTTTTTTTGTTTCACAATGTATGCAATGACAACTCAAAAGTTTGATAGAGAAAAAAGGTTTAACTAATTTTACCGGCGTCACCGAGGTGTCATTAAAGATGTACCATTCTCCTTCTTCATCTTTGGACTTGATTGTTGCTATGTAATGCCCTCCTCTCAGATCACCACTATGCTCCACAACTGCATAGAGCTCATATGTGTGACTCTGATCCACATGTAAGAATATTGGTTAGAATCAAGAATAGGAGAAAAACAATAATTTTGCATTACAGCTAGTCCTAAATAAAACTTAAAAGACAATTATTTACCTCTGGTATCTCTAAGATGTGGGGAACGTCAGCATTACAGTTGATTTTGATGTATGACATGTATTCATAACTGAAGTCAAACCTCTTTAAAAGAAGAAGCAGGACGTCTGGATGATGAGTTATTACATATCTCTGAAAAACAAAAGAGATAATCATAGTTATTTTAAATATGGCTAAAATCCTGTAATGTTCCAATTCTTTCATTATGTATCAGCAAATCTAAAAAAACTAATATTCACTTACTCTGTCGGCGTCAACTTTATCATCACAGTTGTCACAGTACATCTGGTTTTCGCCATCAAATATTGTTGGTGTGAAAAACATCTTGATGCCATTCTCCTAAAAAAAAAAAACTGTATTAATATCTAGGAAAAAATTTCTAAAACTAACAGTTAAAAAATATTTTAACCAACCTTACCAAGTTATACATTCCGATTTCTAAATTTCATTTAGAAAATGTTTTTACACCTAAAGAAAAGACACTTGGCCTAGCTTAGAGGTGCAATTCAGACAGGCTTTTGAGAGTAATAATAAACATGCTTTATTATGTGTAAATAGTACAAAAATAACTTTTTTAATAAAATCAGATCTGTAAGAACAGAAAAAATCTGTAACAAAATTATTATCTTTTTTTCCAAAAATATAACTAAATAAAAGGAAATAATCTCCTCAATATGAACTCTTCTGTGTTAGATCTTCAACCAAATTTCAATACTTTTCATTGTAATAACATAAAGTGTCACAAAGATACTAACTCAACAAAAGTACATATACTTTTTATCAATAGTTTGAGATCTGCATTGTCTTTTTTAGAAATGAAAACCAATGCCAAAAGATGTTCGATATTAGCAACAATCAATATTTTTCTGGTTTTAATCTTTGGTTCAGCTTTATTTTTTATTAGCTAATTATCAGGACTGTAATCCTTTAAATGCATTTAATTATATGATCCATTACAATAGACAAAATAAATTAGTTATGTTCTTTCTTTAGTGTTTAAAAAAAATTGAAATGAAAGTGATTTAATTTCCATCCATTTATTTCAATATTTGTTTATTTATTATCCAGCTTTATAAAATTGCCTTCAGGTAATTCGTCATTATTATTATTTTTATTATTATTATTCAAATCAAACAATAATCTTTTATGATAAAGATAATGTATAATAAACATGAAATTATATTTTAGTTCATACAAAGCCAGTTATTAACTAAACAGATTGATCTATGTATATAACTTTAGGTTTACATCTAGATTATTGGGATTCTTGATATCTGTTCAAGGAGAGGGGTTTAAGAGATGGACTGCTTTTCCTTAAGGAATTAAAACTGGGCATATGGGCCAGTTTTGCACAGTGTACTACCACTTGTCTTGACTGAAATGATCTGTAAAAAACAATTTATGCAGCTGACCTGTAAAACTGCAATTTCGCTTCAGCATTTCATTTGCAATGCTGTTCCCTTGTCTCGTGTGCTCCTTCTCTGTATTTGTGTTTCACATGCAGCCTCTTGGCAATCACGTCATGCAAAAAGTACCTTAGTATTCTGTGCAAAGCACAATTTCATGTAGGTACAACCTTAATGTTTTAATGAAAAACAGGAAAAACATTAAAACACTTCCTGGGCGCACTCTACAAGACGGACCATATGGCTATGTCCAGGGAATAGAAGACGTTTGGTCACACTAATTTAAAATGTGATTTAAAAGGCTGTTATAATCCCAAAGCCAAAACTTGACCTTGTTGAAGTTAAATTGGCATCCTGATGACAAACTGTCATCATTAACATGAAAAAGCAGCTGATAATCCCATTTGGACTCTGAAGGAGCTTCAGAGACCTTTAGACTAGGTGTGAAATTCTTTCATGCACTAGGAAAATCTGCCTCCTATTAAGGAGTGGCAAGCTGGGAAGTGCAGAGGTATTGGCAAAATAGTAAATATAGGTGAACTTAGGAAGACAAAAAATAAAATGTAAATAACTCTGACACCACCACTAACTCTACACTACAAAACACCAACGAATAAAGCTTACTTTCCAGCCAAAAATCAACTCTAAACCTACAGCTGGAGCCTCAATGTGATGTTTTACCTTGGGTGTGTCCAAAGTGGAGCCTGCAGGTCATTTGTTGCCCTGAGAATAATTTACTGCAATAATTATCAACACTTTAAAAATTGGCACAAGTTAGGTCAGTCAACATGGAATGGAATGGAATATATATGTATAGTAATTTAATAAACACATAATAGGCACAAGCAGACCCTGGCAAACCTACAAAGTTTGCTTTATGATAGGTGGATGGATGGGAGCTGATCTCTTTGCCACAAAACATTCTTTGTTTAATTTATATATTGTTGTCATCGTCCCACCTTGTTTGCTTCCTTTTCTTTTGTTTTTATATTATGGAAGTGATTAGTCGTAGTTATTTTCCATTTTGATTAGATGAAGCTATGATTCTGTTTTACTATAGCTTTGTTCTGGGTTATCTTAGTTAGGTATATATTTTTACTAGGGTTTAGTTGGTTTTGGATTCTTCCGTTACTAATGTTACCTCATGTATTCCAGTTCCAATGCTTAATCCCTGTCTCTTGATTTTGTAGGTTGCTTAATTTGTATTTAATAATCCCATCTACTCGCTTCCTCGTTTGGCTCCGTCTACAACCATATCAAAATATATTATAATAAAATGCAATTTTGTGTGTTTTTTATTTTTCACATTTTTATTAAAATATTTGTTTAATGTTTGTGTCACAAGCCATATTTATGTTAGAATAGACTAGTCAAAGCCCAACCCTAAATTCAGTTGCAAATCTGTGAGGAACTATTGAGAGTCTTTGGGGCTGCAAAATTTTGAAAATCTTCTTTTCACTACACAGTTACACACTCTTCTTTACTGAATACCACAGAATACCCCAACATGTTGAAATGTGAAATTAGTAAAAAAAATTCTAAAAAGCCTAAAATGGGTTTAAAAAACTGTAACATTTCAATGAGTGAATGTGATTGGTCAACCTTAAATGGCCATAGAAAAGGTCCACATGGATGTCTGGCATTCAGATGGTAAAGTAGTGTAGTTATGGAGGCACTGTACATGGTTTAGTTTTTTCAGGCTTTAAGGCCTATACCTGTTTTGTCCAAGACACCCTGGGTCCAAATATATAGTCTACTGTGTATCCAGTATCTGTCTTAAAAGTAAATAAGACTTTATTCTATACTATTAATAAGGCTTTATTCATAATTCTGGAGAAAAAAATATTTCAAATATAGATTACTCAAACAGAGGCATGTCTCTGATTCCTGTGTTTATACCAATGCCTCCTGGCTTTGCCCTGAGAATAAGAGAAGCGCAGCTTTATTGATGTTGCCCATGTATGCCAGCCTGAAGGCCATTCCAGTGATAGCTGATGGACCACATATTGATGCTGAGCATAAGGTGGTGACCTGATTTGGTAAGTTAGATCTAAATAATTACTTGTTTTGTTATTAGATACCTTCAGCATATTTTCATAGCCAAACCTAAACAACTGTTGCACAACAATTTGTGATAAGGTAACATTGCAGTAAGTCATTGTAGGTTGACTTTGTTTTCAATTAAACTGATGTGTTAACAGTCAACTGTCATTTTGTTTTTACCTTTGATTTACCAAAGTGGTTTTCAACCTTTTGTTATACAATTTAAAAAAACACACACAGCACAATTTTAATTTGTTAGTTAGCAAACTAAGTGTTATCTAGTTTTAGAATATCATGTATGGCTGACTCTTTGAAAATTGCCCACTAACAACGGTTAAATATTAACTAGTCAGATCCTCACCACACTATAGTTTTCACCACCTTCCAGATCCAGAGGAAGATGCCAGAATGGTCCCTCACTGTCAGTCTCTGTCTTACATTTTAAACAGATGGTCCTGTGAGTCATCTGTCCATGGAAGATCTTAAACACACACAGACACCACATATGTACTTTTATGTATATATACTAGTATACTTATATATTTCCTCCACCATATACAGTTCATTATTTGCAAATGGCAAGGGTACCTGTGCTGCCTTTCCACTGGTCTTCCTTAAGATCTTCTCAAAGTATTCTGCAGCATCTTGCTGTACATACACTGGGGGAAAAGGAGAAATCCAGAAAATGTATTTAATTATTTAACAGGGTAGGCAAGAATAAGCTTTGCCTATTCCTTTTTTGGTAAATTGTGGGTTTGTTTATTGTTGTTGTTGATTTTTGTTGTTGTTTCCTGTGTTTGATGTGGACAATTTACCAAAATAAAGATATTGATTGACTTATTGATGTAAAAAGGCATCATCCTCATACAGTACCGTTGCTGACTTCTAGGGATTTTAAGATATTATACGTGTATGCTCTCCGTTGCAGTAATTTATCAAACAGTTCTTTAAGATGACGATCGATGTGCTCCTCACTAGGACTGGTAAACCTAAAACAAAATACAAATGAAACTCAAATAAACGTGTGCTTTTTAGAAAATTTGTCTTGGCATAAAGCTAAAGGTAAAAAAACTGTTAAAGCAAACCTGTTTATAGCTTCTCTGAATTCTTTAGTCATGAAAAGAACCTGCAACACACTGTTCAGGTAGCACGTTGCCCCATGGTTGAACAAGCCTTGGTACTTAGGTTCTGAAAAATTATAATTATAAATACACATGAAATGACACAACTTGTTATATTCAGATTATGTTCAAGTTAGCTTGGTTGGACAATTTGCTGGGTTATAATGTTTACCTCAATGCAAAAAAAGAAAGTTTTTGCATGTAGGTGGTTTTAAACAGTTTTATTTTTCCCTTAAACATAAGTTTTAACAAAACTTTATACATATTCTAAGTTTCCACATTCCACATTCCCCATCTCCAAAAGATCTCCACACACCCTATTCAATTTAAAGTCTTAAAAGAAAACCCATATGACACATTTGCAAATGTAGAAAGATATCTGAACCAACAGGTTTGGAAAGGAGAGCATTATTTACAGAGCCAGCCAAGAGAGTAATGGTAACTTTGAACAAGCTACAGAGATCCAAATACTCTACCAATGTGGCCTTAGTTTAGCAGTTGTTGGATGAAAGACTCTGGTAGTTTTTCTTCATTATTTATGTCTTTTTTTATTAAGTATTTATCGAATTATTTGATTTACAACATTTAAAAAAAAAAGAAACATTCATCTTACTTGAGTCTATGTTCACTCATCTCTACAAATTTAGAGGGGTGAATTAAATCAAGTTTAATACAAGGTATCTTTTGGTAGTTTTTTTTATATTCAATACCAAATTACAAAAAGTTACACAGTATTGTATTTTTTTTTCTAATTGCATAATTCAAAAAGTCAATTTACCACTGTAATTAAACAGTCACTCAGTGCCTACAAATGACTATAAAAATAGTTATTTACCTTTAGTTAATGTTTTTGTTGACTTATTACTTCTACTTGACTATTACTAGTTTTAAGCAACACTACACTTATTTATTTATTTTTTTGCATTGTTTGGCCATTTGGCCATGCTGCTCTTCTCTTTTCATAATAAGCTGCTCAGCATAATTGGGATGTCTTACCAGGAGCTTTATTCCACCAGCCCCAGTTTTCCATTTTTGCATTCCTCGGGATTCAGACGATCAGCAGCTACGATCCAATTTTTTAAAAGTTAAACACAAACAAACAAAAACAAAAAACATACCAAAAGATAAAAAGAAATCACTGAAAATACCTTCCGGGGCGACATCCACACTTGTATAAATCATTTAAATGTATTTATTTTTTGACGCTGTCGTTCTTGTTCAACCTGAGTGTAGCAGAAAAAAAACCTTACCATTACTTTCTGTTTCTCTTCCCAGTAAAACGATGCTGCATTCATGAGCGCTCGGACATTTTTAATAATAATATATAAACCAATATGGAGAAAACAAACATACAAAAAACAAGCATGAAAACTTTCAGAGATATTGTTCATCAGATATTATTTTATAAAGCAAATTTCGTTCAATAACATAATAAAACTGTCCTTTTTGGTTTATAAAATAAACTAAAATTAAAAACTCTAAATATTTTCAAAATAAACTGTCTGTGAAAATTGATTTTTCTGGATTATAATTTGATTTTCCCAAACTAAGTTTGTATGTTATTTTTCGAATTAAAGATTTGGATACAATAACCTGCAACTTTTAAATATACGCCTTAATTAGTTTCCCTCTGCAAGGCAAACCAGAGATAACTGCACCTCAAACAGCAATATATATATATATATATATATATATATATATATATACACACTGAGGTAAATGTTTGATTATGTTGACCATAAAGTCCTCTCAAAGAAAAGGTTTAATGATTTTACATTTCATTTTAAAAAATTTTCTGTTAGACAACATGTTTTATTTTTGTAGTGGTGAAATCTGAAGTCTCTGAAATTGAGGTAAAGTATTGTTAGGGCTCAGAAAGTACCTCTTGGTGAGCATACAATATGCATATTGTATGCTTACCAAGAGGTACTCAAGGTCTCAAGACCACTCATCTAAAAACATTAAAAAGCCCAAGAGAGCTAAAGTTAACCCTTTTCCATTCTTGCCAACTGGGGAAACGCCTGAAAGCATGGAACTAGAGCGTCTTTCCATTTTGGATTAACTGAAAAAGCGTCACAACAGACACAGATTAAAATGAAGATGGCAAGAACCTTTGGGTACCGCAGGCAAGAAATTGTCAACAGTGAGCCCAGCACAAAATAAGTCTAGGAGAGTTGGCCAGCACTTTTTCAGCAGTAGGAGGTATGTTGTCAATCTTAGTCTATGTATTACAAAGTAGATGGTGCCCGCAAAGTAAATCTACTTTGCTTGTAACACACAAATCAAAATTTATCGGTCCTAGTGTTTTTAATCTTAGATTTTTGTGTTTTTTAGATAAATGCAGAATATTTATGGATCACTACACGTCCATTGGAGACTACATTTGTTGCACAGCTGGATAAACATGCTGCCTAACTCATGGAAGTTGTAAGAAGAAAGGGAGGAGCTATTGGAGGCAACGCTGCAGGGATTCTACATGATCATGATGAGGTAACCTGAGTAAAAAAAGCATGCATACACATTTTTGTTTTTGGTTGAACTTAACTCGCTTTCTGGAACGGTAATTGTACCTAATCTTGTATTTGCTGACAGAGCACTTGGAACTTTCTGACAGTTTTAAAGTCAAATTGAAATAGTTAAATGAAAATAGTAAAATTTGGCTTATATTTAGGGCATAACGTAAACATTTACAGTTTCATCTTTTTCACAGGCTTCATCAAACGGTTCACTGAATGCTTCCAAACGAAGGCAGTGTGCTCTTACATTACTAATGGTTTTCCTGGGAGAGCCTGTAGATGCAATCTTCAAAGAACATCAGGTATAACACGGTAAACAGTATGAATAAAACTTGTCTTCGTTTAACATCGAAAGCTGTAATTGAGAGTTCTTGAACTTTACTGGTCTTAATTATTTTATTACATGGCTCTTTAGAATGCTGTAGAATGCACCGTTGACTTGAATGGGTTTCCCCAACGTTCCAGCGGTCATTATTTTTCGTATAATGACTGCTGAAACAGTTTAATAACTGCTGTAAAGGGCAAGAAATCTATTTTATTTTTATTTTTTAACCTGTGGTCTTACAGTTAACCAGAATATTCCTCTGCATCGCAAGTAGTCCAGTCACCTAACGGCAACAATAACAGCGAGCGAGCACTGGGCGACACCTCGTGACCAAAAATGGATGACTTTCCAATTAATTTAACATCTTTGGCGAGTGTGGAGATTTTAAGCACTGGGTCCAGGCGGAATTTGAGGATTCACCTCCTCCAAAACGAAGAGGAGAAAAAGAAGACCAGTGGCAAGATGCATACAACTAACAACAGAGGAGGAAATGTCCAGTTCAGCATACAGGAATAGCCGTTGCTAGCCCAAGTTTCCGCCGCCATGACTCAACTGTTTAACAAATGTTGCTAAGCAACAAATGGGGAACTATTTTATTTTAGCATAAAACATCAAAAAGTTATTTGACCTACACAAAAATAGAAGTCTTTAATTTGAATGTTATTTTTTGCAATTAGCCGTATAATTACCCTTCTTGATCAACACCGAACTGTGGAGAGATAATTTGGTCCATCTGCAAACTGCAGCTCTGCTTCTACGTCAGATCTGGACTTTTCTGCCTTTTCACCACAAAATCCTGGGAAAAGTGAGGATTTCCAACCGCAGAGTAACTAGAAGAGGAAGGAAATTCTTGTCCGTCCAGACTGAGCTCATGATTGGCTTCCAGGACGATTCATAAATTCATAAATATCCTTTTGTAAACGTAGAAATATTTGTACCAAAAGCGTTTTGTGCTCCCTGGCGTGATCACAGGTGTTGAAGTTCTCTCATCCATAGTCCCCAAGTCACATGAAAAGGAGCACTGTGCTCTAAAATTGTATGAATGCACTTAGAGAGTGACCATAAAATCATTGTATTATTAGTGAGTTATATATTTTACTAATCTACTTTTCTGTTTTGATGTACCTGCAAGACTTTAATGTGGAGGAAGAGACCATGGCAGTTGTTGTAACGCCCACAGATGTGAAAATTATTTTGGAAGGTGAAGAGGTGATGGCTGATCTGCATTCAATGGTTGACGGCTTTGCCATGCCTTAGATTAGAGACTTTTTCAAATTGATTTGTTTACGATGCATCTTTGATTTTAATTGATTTTCTGTGAAGTGCCTTGAGACTACACCTGTTGTAAATTGGCGCTATATAAATAAACTGATTCTTGATTCTTGATTTGGGCTCATTTACACCCTCAACATGCAGTACCCGAAGACGTGTGGACGCATATTCGAGTTTGTTCAGAAGGTTTTTATGGGAATGGATGACAAGAAAATGAGCACCAAACTTCACAGTGTCTTGATACACGGAAATTAGTTGCCACATGGCCACATACAGTATACATTAGAGCAGTGTTTTTCAACCAGTGTGCCACGGCAAACTAGTGTGCCGTGGGTGATCGTCAGGTGTGCCGTGGAAATCAACTTGGTGAAATTGGATAATTGTTGAGTATTTTTGAAGTGGACATGTTAAGTGCAATTTGAAATAAGAAATATAAAATATGATAAAAAAAACAAATGTTTATTTGATTCATATTAAAGACACTTTGATAAGAATTACTATGTATTTAATATATGCGACTATAAAGTATCATTTGTTTAAATTTTTGGTTGGTGGCGTGGCTCGTAATTCTTTCAATGAAAACAATGTACCTTGGCTCAAAAAAGATTGAAAAACACTGCATTAGAGAGCATTTTTTCTACAGTTCTTACCTTATTCACTTAAATGCTTTAATGGAAGTTTAATTCCTTTTTCAGAGTTCTAGCAAATGGTAACAGTTTGTCTTAAGAATGCTTTCCTTCTAGCACTTAATCTGTATCTACCTTGTTTAACTGAATTAGGTGGTTGGATGAAGAGTCTGACAACACCAGCTTTTTTAGATAGACGATAAAAAATGTTCTACTTCATACTGTTTAAACTCCTGTTTTGTATGCATTGACAAAAGTATATCGTCCCAGCCATAATGTGCACTGATGTTGCTGAAAATATTTTCCATTTTTCTACAATGGCATGCTTTTGTTTGCATGTGCTGTTTAAATAAAACGTTAAATTATGCCACTGTGTTATGAAATTATCCATAAAATTAGGACAGCATAAAATAGATTAGTATGAATAGATTGGAATAAACCATGAAAGTATATTGATCCAATAAAACTTTTTAAATTGGCTCAGAAATCAATGAATGATTTTACATTGACTCAGTGAACTTTTGAACATTGACCCAACTAAACACGTTTTAATTTCATTAATGAATGTTTTATTAATTATTTCTAAAAGAAAAAGGGCAGTACCTCAATTAATATTTTCTTGTTGAGCTAATTACAATATTTACATGTAAATGATTACTATACAAATTGTAGGTTAACCCAATGTTAAAAAATGTTCAGTGTGTTCACCATAAAGCTGTAAATTATGGTTTTAAAATTGTTGCTCAAAACGAACACCGAACCATAAATAAGTCATGCTTATTGTGATGCAATGTTCCAAACATAAGGACAGAAATTTTACACCATTAAATTCCTTAAAATAGCTTTATTTTATGCAACAATTGAAACTTTACTTGGAAACATGTGGAACGCCTTTAAAACATATCAAACATAAAAACCATAAAAATTCCCATCAATCATTGAAGCTTTGCTTTTTATAAACAAGAGTCAGGTATTAACAGCATCCTCTGCAGTCATCAGCAGCAACAGTGGCAGTGAAACAAGTACATCAGGATAGTCCTAGTTAAATCTTCTGTCCTCCTCCTGGGACCTTTATCACCATCATGATTTCAGACATGTGCTGGATTCCGTAGCCAGACAGCAGAGACGTGTCGTCTTCCAGGCTTTTGTCTGCAAAAATCAGCCGCAGGCTGTCCTGTCCTGTTAAAAACAAACAAGGAAGGACATTAAGGGGAGGATTTTCAAACTGATTACACAGGCTGCATTTACAATTTATATGAATTAGTTGGCTCCTTTCACCATTTCTTTCTTTATAAACTTATTTAACTAAACCAAACCAAAGCTACTTCATTATGAGCAATAACATTGTGGCACTAGTAACCCTGACAGCGCATACATTACTCACCCTGTAATATTTACTTTCATTTTTGGTTCACAGGAGAGATTTGCTCTCAAACAAACCTTTTGTTTTCCTACTAAAATGAGTAACTCTAGATTTTTATCAGTTAACAAATTACTTTCATTCTCAAAATCAAGAATAAACCTGTCTCAGCTGCCTCTTAAAATCCCATCGTGTAGATTCGCATGAAGTACAAAACAAGCTGACAGAAGTACAACAAACATGCCAAATGTATTGAGATGCTTCCTATCTTTTAAACCGATATTTGTCTGCTGAGTCCTTTGAACGTCTCTGTATTTGTTGTTACCTGCGGTGTGAGGAAGCTTCTCTGCGATCTTTTCCCTGAGCTGGAGCACAGTCATTTTCTGCATCTGCTCTTCAGTGTTGCAGAGGTCGATCACCAGCTTCTCCCCTCTCAGTCCATGAACCACCACCTGGTAGATTTTGCCCATCTTCCCACAACCTGCCTCGCTTCTCTCTGCTCCTCTTTCCACAACAGCTGAGAGACAATCAGAAAAACACCTAAAAAAAAAAAGGCAGCAGGAGGATCTGACGTCGGAGGTGTTTTTTTACTTTCTATTTTCGGTTTTACAGAAAGCTGTTGCTGCTTTTATTCTTGTAGCTTTTACTTATCATTTTTATAATCAGATTTCATTTTTTATAAACTATCATATACAACACTGTACATTCACGTGCATTAATATATATTTTCTCCATGTGTTTATACACAGCTGATTTTATTGACTGATGGAAATTTACCTTGTTTGCCAGCAAAGATCACGTGATGCGACTATGGTTGTTTATTATTGTTGCTTTCTGTATATATAACAATTGTATTTAATAAATAACAGATTTTGGCTATTAGACAAACAAACCCACCCAATTCAGCAGTTGGTCTTTTGTTTCTTTTTATTATATGAAGCGTTAATTTAAACCCAAATAAACGCAAATAAAACGTGACATTAGACTCAATAGTGCTAATAATGTGATTAAAGAAGACAATATAAAAGGGATTCAGTCTGAATGTTTGTTTGCTTTTCTGCCATTTGATTTCTTATAAATTAAACACAGCCAAGAAAATGAAAGTAAAAGCATGCTCTTGCTCTGAAAGGGACACTGGAGCAACATTAAAGCTCACTCACCAGCTGCAGACAGAAGCTATTTGAGTCACACTAACAACGAGCATGCAGGGCCAGGAAGAGAAAAGATTCGACCGAAGAGACACGACCCTCAAATTTGTCAACAGACCTGATGATCTGGATCCGATGCGTAAGGATCTGTCAATTGGTCGTTAAGGCAATACGAAAGGTGTTTGTGTTTCTGTATTTGTTTGCATGTTTGTTTATAATCATGAATCTGTTGCCTTTTAGCCCCGGAAGAAGGAGATGAATGTTTAAGGGCAGAGATGTCCTGTGGTCATGCTGTCACCCCGCAGTCTCTCACCGGCTGGTGTCGCAGCCTTCTGGATCAGGTACTGTTCAACTTTTAAAGGTTTACTTTTGATTCAGCCACAAGCACGTTTATTGTTGTAGCACAGACCCCCTGTGTGTAGCTGAACCCGTTCCATCTATCTATCTATCTATCTATCTATCTATCTATCTATCTATCTATCTATCTATCTATCTATCTATCTATCTATCTATCTATCTATCTATCTAACTATCTATCTATCTATCTATCTATCTATCTATCTATCTATCTATCTATCTATGTTAGGATAGATAAATTAACACCATAAAGTTAATGTGACCCTGAATTTGATAAAATTATTAAAAACTGGCTTTTATTATACAGACATTACAACGAACAAAGGAACAAACCACTGATCAATGGATCTATAGACAATCACACAATAGTTGATAGTTACAGTCAGTCAATTCAGAGCTATTCAACATCCCTGAGCTATTTGCTTATGATTTGTATTTCAGTGCCAGTACAAATTCAAGTGCCCAGCTCTAAAGGATGGCACCCTCCAACAGTGCGGCGCTCTGTGGTCTTATCAGGAGGTTCGCCGCCTCGCCGTCCTAACCGCTACAGAAATGCAGCACTTTGAAGAGAAAATTGCCCGTCTGGCTGCTACAGAGTACTGTGATTTCAAAGCAGTAAGTGACACGCTGATGAGTAGTGTTCTGCAGATTTCATCAGCTGGCTAACATCTCTTCTTTCCCTCTATCAGTGTCCTGGCTGTAAGACCTATGTTGAGAGGGAGGACCTGACTAACCTCTGCGTAGAGTGCTTAGTGTGCGCTGCAGATCCGGAGAAACAGTTCCAGTTTTGCTGGCAGTGCTTCAAACCGTGGAAAGGTCCGGCTCCACGCTCTGACCGCTGCAACAATGACGGCTGCATCAACCATGATCTGGAACTGCTCAGGATCTGCAAGACCACCTCCTTCCCTGAGGTGCAGGGCGTCGATGCTTGTCCCTCCATTCGGGCCTGTCCCACCTGTGGAAATAAGGTGGAGCACGACAAGACGGGCTGCAAGAACATCCTCTGTCCTCGCTGCCAGGTGGAGTTCTGCTTCGTGTGTCTGAAGCTCACTCCTGATTGTCTGAAGACCAGCTCCTACTTCATCCCCTGCAGCGCTGGCGTGGCTCCCAGGCAGACATCCATACCTGTGTGGCGCAGGAAGTAAAAGTTTGACCTGAAAAAGTTCATGAAACTTGTTCCAGGATTTCGTGTTCATGTTCATCGTGTTAAAATATTCCTTTCCCTTTATTTTTATTAGTGGTTAGTGGAAAATCTTCATAATTAACAGAAATAAAAGCCCCTTGAACATTCATCTGTGTGTAATGAATGTATATATCGTGTTTCTCTTAGTAATACAGTTTATTAAATGTATCTGTGTGATCTCAAATGATGACGATGATGTGCTACGCTTAAATGTACGATTCATTTAAGTAAAGCAACAACATCTCTGACTGACATACATTTTAATCTCCATATATGAGACTGGACATTCAGCTCTGCCTTACTTTGACATTAATTAGCAGATGAGGACTTGATCCAGTTTAACTAGTTCAATCTACACTGTAAGCAGTCAATAAAGCGTGTCTCAACAAGTAACCCTTTCTGTGTGTGTGTTTCATTCACTCCCACTAAAAATTGAAATGCTTACATTTTTTTAGATTAGAGATTAATAATTGTTCTTACTTTAGAATGATGGCCATTGTGTAATTTGCAACATAGCTTTTAACCCTTGGGATTGATGGGCAATAACAATTGGTTCTTTAAATTGGCTGATGTCTTTCCACTGAGTCAACACCACGGTGTTAATGACAGCGTGTTGCTAAAAAGATGAATATTACTTGATGAGGTGAATATTACAGATAAAAAATGTGTCCTTTGATGAACACATGTAATAAGCATACTATTCAATGTTGGGGATGATTGCTTTAATTAATATGAAATAAGAAAAAAAACATCCTATTGACTGCAGTTGTTTACACAATCTAGTTTTGTATTACTATTATGTTAACTGAGCAATAAACTGAGTAGTTCTCTATTAAATCAAGTGGAAGCCGGAAAAATGTAGATAGTTAATTTAGTATTCTGTTAGAGAATGCCTATGGTGCCTCTCAAAAAGAACATTTATTAAACAAAATAAGGAAAGCCAAATTGGAAATTAATTAAATATTAGATAAGAAAACATAGTTTATGGTTCAAAGACTTCGTTTGGAGAATTTTGAACATGGTAAAAAATCTGGAAAATTTCTAGCAAACAATAAAAAATGAATAAAGAGAATGCAACTATCACATCTATCAGAGACTCAACATGATCTGTTACCCATGATCCTGATGCAATTAACTATATTTTTATGAATTTTTACAAAGACTTATACTCATCAAGTAATGATCCATCAGATATAAAACTAGAAGAATTTCTTCTCAACATTAGTTTTCCAAAATTACAACAAGAACAGGTCAAGATGTTAGACTCTCCTCTTTCAATTAGTGAGCTCCATGAAAGCCTACTACAGTTTTCTGATAATAAAGCTCCAGGACCAGATGGGTTCCCAGCTGAGTTCTACAAGGAATTTTGGACTATACTAGCACCAACATTGTATAGGATGATATCTGAAATCAAAGAGAAAAACAAAGTTCCCTCAAATATGAATTCTGCTAATATTAGTTTCCTCCATAAACTAGGGACAGACCCTATACTCCCATCCAGTTACCGTCCAATATCCTTGATAAATGTAAATCTCAAAATAATCTCAAAAGCTCTTGCTAGAAGACTGGAAAAAGTAACACCTATTTTAATACATCCAGACCAAACAGGCTTCATAAACAGAAGACAGTCTTCCACTAATATGCGCAGACTAATTAATATTATAGACTATTCTACTATCAATAACCTGGAAGCCATAATTGTTTCATTAGATGCAGAAAAAGCGTTTGATCGTGTAAAATGGAAATTCCTGTTTGTAGTATTAGACAAATTTGGGTTTGGTTCAGCGTTTATAAACTGATGAGAATTTTGTATAGCTCTCTAAATGCTTGTGTAAGAACCAATGATCAAAACCAGACAAGGGTGTCCACTGTCCCTTTCACTCTTTGCACTATTTATCAACCCCTAGAAGCTACCATCAGAGAAAGCAGAGATACAAAAGGCATTTAGTCCAAAAATATTGAACATAAGATAAGTCTATATGCAGATGATGTATTACTTTTCCTCCAAAATCCACGGGTCTCTCTAACTAACACTATTGCACTAATGAACAAATTCTCTGCACATTACTCAATTAATTGGTCAAAATCTATAGCTCTGCCAGTTAATTGCAGTCCTCAGTATATATTAACTAATATGCTGAAGTCAGGAAACATTAAATACCTGGGAATAAACATCTCGCCCAGGCTCTCAGAGCGTAAAAACTAAATCACATTCAACTTTTAAAACTAATAGAGCACAATCTTACAAGGTGGAATCCCCTGCCTATATCACTCATGGGCAGAGTAGCCACCATAAAGATGATGGTCCTTCCTAAAGTAAACTACCTATTTTCAATGATTCCCACAAGGCCATCCTCTGCATGGTTTAAGTCACTAGACTCCTGTATCTACAAAATTTTTTGGAAAAACAAACCACCAAGAATCAGCTTTAAAACGCTACAAAAAGGTAAAGATTGTGGTGGTTTAGAATTACCGAACTTTCAGCACTATTTTCTAGCAAATAGATTTCAGTATATCTCACATTGGTACAAAAGTAACCCACGAGATGAAGAATGGATGGATATAGAACAAACATTCTGTGTGGTGAGAATTTCTTAAAATAACCAAATCCTCACTCTATCCATGTAAATTAACACACATTTGGAATAACCCTGACATCCTGCAAAACAAAAAAATGGTAAACTTTACAGTATGGAAAAACAAAGGAATAAAGACTCTGGAGCACATAGCTCAACATGTTAAATTTATTTCATTCGATACAGTTGTAACACTATATGGAATAAATAGCAACAGACTCTTAGAATACCATCAAATAAAGGAAGTAATTAATGAGAAATACATTGTTAAGCAACTAGATCTACAACATCCTTGAAGGGTAGCAGAATTCTTAAAAATCTGCTCCCCAAAATACCTCTCAAAAACATACAAACTATTATCCAAGATAGACAATTCCATTTCTTTCCCATCTTTAAAATGGGAGACGGACTTATCTTTAGAATCAGATAACAATTTTTGGTCGCTAATATGCTGTAACACATTTAGAACCCTAAGAAAACCAAATCTACAAATAATACAATATAAGATTCTTCACAGAACTCATTAAACAGGACAAAGGATGTTCAAGATTGTCAGCGTGAGTCTTTTCTAGACACTTCCCCAGGTTCCCAGAGGGGGTCGTTTGTTTCTCTGAAGTCTAGAGCTCCTTCCACAGGTGCAACTGGTTTCCACTGACGAGCTGGGCCAGTATAAGAGGAGTGGTGAACCAGCTACTCACCGCCTGAGTATTATCTACCACTGGTAATTTGTCATCAGTGCTCCCTTACAATTTTTGAATGCTCATAGCAGTCTCTAGTGTTTCCTGTTTTTTTCAGCAACCTTGGATTTTTGTATGCCCCCTGTAGTCTCTAGTGTTTTTGTGATCTCTAGTGTTTTTGCAGTCTCTGGTGTTTTTGTGCTCTCTAGTGTTTTTTACAGTCTCTAGTATTTTTGCTCCCTGCTATCTTTAGAGATTTTTGTATGGTTTTTAGACTCACCGTAATTTTGTTACTTTGTTTTTTCCCACGCTCTAAACAACCGTTGTCTCCGCCCCAGGTTTTCCCTTGCATCCAGCGCTCTAACTCTGCAGTTCCTCCCTGGCTTCCCTCACCATCTGGTTCCCACTCCTCTTGGCTAGCTCGATCTGTCCGCTCCAGCATCAACCATCTACTGCTCTGACCCCCTCTGGAACATACCTCATCATCCCCTCTGGAAAGACTCACCACTCACCCCTCCCTGGCGAATCAACTCACCATCTCAAGTAAGATCGTTCCCTTCATTTATTTTCTCTCGCACTCAACTGTTGACTCACCTCACTTGTCCTCACCCTTAGAAGCTCCCGGTCTCCCAAATGGTTGATGATGCTCACTGTTCACTGTCGTTGCCTGTTGTCCAGCTGTGTCCCGTTCCACGCCATTCACTGCTGTTGACCGCTACCGATCAGTTTGTATCTCTTTCCCAAAAATATCCGCAAAAAGAAATCATTGTTAACGTCTCCTGAGAGTTCTCTGTTTATGTGGGTCCGAAGTCTAAACCGCAACATGACGAAGATGGGTTTTAAACATACAAATATCTGCTCACAGTGGACAGATGACACACCTGATGATTATCTGCATGCGCTTTGGTACTGTGCACCAGTTCAGGCATTCTGGATTGAGGTTTGTCAGGATCTCTCAGTGTGGTTTAAATGTAATGTTCCAGCATGCCCCACACTATGTTTATTGGGTAACCTGGGTGGCACCAGCATAGAAATTAATGTATCACCTATGGTACTCACCTCCCTATGTATTGCAAAGAAAACTATTCTCCTGAACTGGAAAACAAGGAAGAACTTATCTATTAATCAGTTTAGGAACCTTCTTTTAGATCATTTCAGTAGTGAAACCATGTCTGCCTCTTCAAAACATCATCTGACTGATACCTACAATCTCTGCTCTAGGTTGCTCTGGAGTTGGCTGTGGGGGAATCTTGGTGTCGGGGCAGCGGGCGCGCATCTGGGTCCGGGGGTTGGATACCTCGCAGTTGGTGCACCGTGTATCTGGTCCGGGGGTCTGCATTGGTGACCCGTGGGTGGTCCTGCCACGCAGGGGAGAATGGGGCCTTTGTGGGGCACAGGGTGGTGGCTTCCTGTCTTTTGCTGGGTTCCGGAGTTGTCCAGGTGGGGATTGGGGGACGGGGCTGGGGCTCTAGCACCCGGGGGTCTCCTGCGCCTGGTTGTGGGGTTCGCCAGTGCCCTCGGGGCGTTCGGGCGGCCTTGGACGTGTCAGACGTGTGTGTGTGTGTGTGTGTGTGTTCGCAACTGCCATGGTTCGGGTGGAATTTGGCCCCTACTCTACCCTGGTGGCGGCTGGGAGATGGGGGTGCCTTTTAGGACCATCTTGTCCCATCATCCGGGGGCAGCACCTCTGCTCCCGGTTTTACACACCTTACTCCCCTCTCCAGTCTTGCTCAAGTCCACAAAACTCACCCACACACTTAGGGTCTTTGGGGGAGAGGTGTGGTTTCTGCAGTGGGGTGAAGTAGTCCTTTGCCACACTCCATGAACCACTCTCCCTCATTCTTAAATGCACATTAGTCACTATTAGATACCACAAAATCACACACCACACACAGGGGGGTTGGGGGCGGGGGCTTTGCTGCAGCTGGAGAGTGGGGATCATGTTGCCGGTTCTGTGCAGCTCCCGGCTCCGCGCATGTCCTGACACTGAGGGCCTGTGGTTAGGGCGGGACCAGGGGGGAACTCCACTGTCTGAAAACCGTGGCATGCTTCCCTTCACATCCCCTTCCCTACCATCTTAATTACATCCTTGTCATCAACAGTTTGGGCCAGAGGGGGTGATGAGAAGGGTCTTCCCGCACCCCTGTTTTCTGGGCGCTATCCGGCGTGGGGGGAGATTGGTCTGCGGGCTCGGGCCGGTGTAGGCGCTTCTTGTCCTAGGGGGACGTGTGAGTGAGTGAGTATGTGTGATTGTGTATGAATGTGGGTGGGGCTGGGTCTGTGACCTGGTGTCCTATGCCTCCCTACGCTATTCCCGTGTGTGTGGGAGGGGGGGCCTGGCGGGACGGGTAGGGTGCTGCTCCTGGTATCTTGGGGGCTCTACCCCGCGGCCGCGGGAGGCTCTACTACGCGGCCGCGGGGGGCTCTACCCCGGACACCCTCTGCATTCCTCTGGGTCGGTGCGTGGTGTCCCTGAGGTGGGCTGTCTGATCTCTGTGCTCTTGCGTGGCCGCGGTGTCCTGGACTTTGTGCTTCCTCTGCTCGCTCTGGGGTCTGAGAGGGGGGTGGCAGTGGCCCTCTGCACCCATAACTGAGCATAATTCATGTTATACCTGCACCACAATTTCTGCATGCTCACGCACAATCAAACACTATAGAGATCACAACACTTTAACTGTGCCGATCTGTTTATTAATAACACCAAGTTTGCCTCATATTTATTTATGTGTTATGTGCCACATAGATTGCTATCTTTGCTCTGCTTTCTGCTAATTATATCTCCACAGGCATGATTCATTGTCCTTTCGCAGTTTCCCAAGGATGCTTCAGAAGCGATCCAGTAGCAGCTAGTGTTTTGGTTGCTTTGTTTTGTTTGATTGTTTTTGTTAGTTTGTTTACTTGTTTACATTTTAATATTGGTCTGTGTATATGTTCCCTTTCACTCTGTGCACCCCCACCCACCCACCCCTCAGTCATGTTTAGCTTTAGAATATATATAACACCTCAGAAATCAATAAACGATTAAGGTAAGGCAAGGGAGGCTCTATATTTTTAAAGCCTCACTTGGAAGGGAAAATCTGTTAAGCACAACCATGGCTGCCAGAAACACATTCTTCTATCCATGATGCAGAACAGGACAAGGTGGGGGGAAAAAACAAAAACAAATGTAGTATTCTGACATCTGTGGACACCTTTATGTATTAATGAACATAGTTTCTCAATTGAGTCTCTGACAACCACAGGAAATCACTCAGAGATCATGTGACCAGCTTTAAAAAGAGCTCTGTAAAACATTTTTTTAAACATTTTTAATTATATTACTGTTCCTTTACATTGCAGTAGAACCAATAAAAATCAATATATTCATCGTGACAATTTTATCATTGCTGTTCATTGAAATTTGTAAAAGAAACTGAAAGTAAAAACAAACTAGTTACTTCGGTGCTGTCACAACCGCCGACCGTCTCAGATATCATTTGCTGTAAGAGGGAAGACACTTTTAGCCGACTCACCAAAAGAACTGAGTGGATTGAAAATGAGCGTCCCAGACCAGGACAATAAAGGATATGACCCCCATGATACTACGTTAAGTTTAGTCGACAGACCTGATGACCTGGATCCACTGTGTAAGGACTAAAAACATTCCTGTGCTTTAGTTTGTACACCTTATATTTATATCTTTCTATTTGACTTGGATTGGACTATAGGGCTTTGGAACCTGAATATGACAATTGTATAGTTTTAGTTCTTTAATGTTGTACATTTGTATGCTTTAAATTCTCTTGTATTTCCAATATATACTCCTACCTATATGTGAATCTGCTTGCTCCCTCTCACCTTAAACTTGCTGCTGCTACACCAGAATATGACTGTCTACAAATGTAAACTAAACTAACTTCTCTGGATTTAAAAACTCACAACTTCCAGTAGCAACACGTTATGACACCTTTCATTAGTTTCTATCAAATAACTTCTTATCAACTGTTACTGGCAGCTAGAAATTACAGGAATTTTGCACAGACGCGTTTTACAGAAACAGGTTATTGAGTTCACAAAGACACGCGCTCACACAAACCTAAGCCATTTTCAATAGTATTTTCTTTCTCTATAATTTATACCATATCTAACTGTATTTACTTGAGTGTTCGTTCTCTGCTTCTTAGTCTCTGAGGATGAAGACCAGAGTCTACGAGCTGAGATGTCCTGTGGTCATGCTGTCACCCCACGATCCCTGACTGGCTGGTGTCGCAGTCTGCTGGATCAAGTGGGTTCTCAAAATGAAAAAATGTTGCAGTCTGACTGACTTCCAGCTCATCAAAGTAGTGGGACCCCATGTCATTTCCAAACGATTTAAAGTCAAATTTAGTCAAACACATTTGCCTAAACATTGTGTTAGCTGCGTGACATTTGTAGATATGTAGATGTTGTGGTCAATTGTGCCCAATCTAAAGTTTTGGAAAAGGTTAAAAGTTGTGGTCGTGTCAACGCTGCTCAAATTCTTAGCCTATATTTCACATACACATAAAGTTGAATTATCGCCAAATATTCTGTGTATCTGTGGGAACAGGAGGCTGCAGGTTGAGATTAAAACATAACAGCACCTACAAGGCTGAGTAATTTTCTTTTACCTGCTTTTCAGCCTTTTTGTCAAACTCAAAGCCAGCTCTGCTGCCAGTCTGTTGTTCCATGTTGTGCATGTCTGAATTTCTCAGGATCAGTACAAGTTCAGGTGTCCTGCTATAAGTAACGACACCCAGGAGATATGTGGTGCTGTGTGGCCGTATCGAGAGGTGCGCCGCCTGGCAGACCTGAGCGTCGAAGAAATGCATTACTTTGAAGAGACCATCGCTCGACTGGCTGCTGCAGAGTACCAGGAGTTTAAAGCAGTAAGAGTCTCTAACCTCAGATTGGACTAACATTGGATCAACAGTAAGTATTCTTTTTTATCCATTATGTCTTCTTTTTACAGTGTCCTGGGTGTAAGACCTACATTGAAAGAAAGAACCTGACTAACCTCTGCGTACACTGCTTAGTGTGCGCTGGAGATCAGAAGAAACAGTCCCAGTTCTGCTGGCAGTGCTTCAAACCATGGAAAGGTCCGGCTCCACGCTCTGACCGCTGCAACAATGACGGCTGCATCAACCATGATCTGGAACTGCTCAGGATCTGCAAGACCACCTCCTTCCCTGAGGTGCAGGGCGTCGATGCTTGTCCCTCCATTCGGGCCTGTCCCACCTGTGGAAATAAGGTGGAGCACGACAAGACGGGCTGCAAGAACATCCTCTGTCCTCGCTGCCAGGTGGAGTTCTGCTTCGTGTGTCTGAAGCTCACTCCTGATTGTCTGGAGACCAGCTCTTACTTCATCCCCTGCAGCGCTGGCGTGGCTCCCAGGCAGACATCCATACCTGTGTGGCGCAGGAAGTAAAAGTGAAAAAGTAAATCCTCCTAGCACATCTCTTTATACTTGAACATTAAGGAGATAATCTCAGAAATAAACATGTTACTGTCCCTTTTGTTCAAATTCTTTAACTGTGCAATTCCTTTTTCATTTACAATAAAATGATATGTGAAAAATCTTTATGTAATGTTTTGCAACGAAAATAGATAATTTTTTACCCTCGTACAAATAATAACAAAATAAATTTAAGTATTTGACATCTGTCTCAAATAGATGAGTCCGTCCTGGATTTACTTGAAGTCTGTACAAAATAATGGTTATCTTATGTATGATAGAAGATTTGTGCTGGTGTCATAGAAACTATATGAAGGTATTTGGTTTATTTTTGGATTTTCTGACATAATCTAGCAGTACTAAACTTACTTTTAGGACAACAGGTCCCCTAGTATATTTTGATTTGGGGGCTCACTTCTCATTGCAAATATTGGCCATATAGCAGAATACTTGAAATAAATATTTATCTACATAAACAAAGAAGCATCTTTTTTGTCTGACTTATGCATTTCACATTTTCATTTTATTTTTATGTGGATTTTTTGGAATGAATTGTGAAAAACACTGACCCTGGTTCCTTGTTTTGAACCCAGTAAGATATTGTAAACCTTTAGTGTGGTTTTAAAAGGAGGTACCTATCTGATCTTAGGTATAACACCTGTACGTACGGGCAGTGAAAAAAATCTTTCAAAAGTTCTTGGGGTTATTGGTAACAAAAAAACAAAAACAAAAACATGGGTTCAATTCCACCTTGGGTCTTTCTGCATTGAGTTTGCATGTTCTCCCTGTGCGTGCCTGGGTTCTCCCCGGGTACTCTGGCTTCCTCCTGCAGTCCAAAAACATGACTTTCAGGTTAATTTGGTACTTTAAATTGTCCTTAGGTGTGCATGAGTGGTTGTTTGTCCTGTATGTCTCTGTGTTGCCCTGTGATAGACTGGCGACCTGTCCAGGGTGTACCCCTGCCTCTCGCCCGTTGTAAGTTGGAGATAGGCACCAGCAGACCCCTGCAACCCCACAAGGTTAAGCAGGTTAGATAATGAATGGAAGCAGAGGGAAGTAAAGGCCTGAAAAATGCTATTCTTGTTTACATCTACCTTTAAGCTGCAACAAGACATCCAACTATCTACCTCAGAGGTGCACGATAAAGTGTCACATGCTAGACTAAACTAAACTGGACCCAAATATTTAAAAATATGTTTTCTGTATATCCATTGTTATACTCATAGACTAAACATAATGTTAGTTGACTGTGTTCAAAATGAAAAACCAGTAGGAGAATGTTTTGCAATAGTCCAGATCCTGCGCAACATGTCTGGTTCTGTGATTCACAGGATGTTTTTTTTTTAAAGCGTTATGAACTTGAGTCAAATAAACAGTGGAAGTGAAAAGATAATCTTTTGAAAGATAACTGCTAATAATTTACACTCTGGGCAGTAAAATAACTCTCCTCGTCACCTTAAACTTCTGAGCAATTGGAAAAAATTATAAATATATGCTGATAGGAAACACAGTTTATTTTGTACATCTGTGTTCCAAAGAGCATGAAAACTTTATTTGATCATCAAGAGACCACAGATTTAGTTCTGACATCTGCAATTTATTTTCCAATTGTTAATACTTATTCAAAATGAAGGCGATTCTGAAATGTGGAATTAAATCTGTCAGTGCACCAATAAGGTATAAAACATTTAGGATTAGTTACAATTTCTCTTTCTCCCAGTGGGGAGAAGAGCTAAAACCTGCCACCTACAGGAGCTTGTTGAGAACAGCCAAACAACATTAATAAGGCCACTGCAAACATAGGACTATCAGAAGCACTGCTTTTTCCCAGTAATTGACTGATTATTTAAATAAACAGAACATGAGATTCTCTTTTGTCCATGTTTAAGCACTATAAAAAATTAACACAAAACCTTTTACAGCAGCTGCAAAACGACTTATTGAAAAGGAAATACAAGATAGGGAAAATATCAACACCAACAGTGATTTCCTGTTACTGTTGATATATTACAAGGATGCTTTCATCGAGGCAAAAGCAGAAACATTAAAGGCTTTACAGCAAATCACATGAACAGGGGATTGTTCCATAACCCTGGTGGTTTTTAAAACTTGAAAACTTTACTAATAATTTTTGTTCACTCTGTGTTTGTGTGTATCATAAACGGAGTGTTATTGCGCTAGATCCAAAAATCCTCTTTGCATATAGAATTATTATTTGTTGCATCAAAGACAGTCAGCTAAATTGAATGCTGTTATGAAAACAGTACTGACCCTTTAATCTTTGTTAAGAGACTAAGATTTCATAAAATATTTTCAGAGATTTGGCTCCACATAATACAAATTTTAATGAACCTGTCAGAAATGTTCTAAGTACTTGCATCATCATCACCTAGTCTGAATCTTAGCAGTTAAAAACATTTTTGATTAGAAAGTAGAAAAAAGTTTAGAGTATAGAATTATTTCCTATAGTTTTGCTGTTTATACATTATTCTCCAATGTATTTAGTGTAACTACTGTATTACTTTTAGCATGGAAATAACATTACTGATATAAAATTATTTTAAAATTAAAAAAATGTATCTTTCATGGAACTGAATATTCTTATCTGCAGATTGTTTCCACTTTTGGCAATTACTTAACCAATCATAGAAATTGATAATCGCAAAGGAGACTGGAATCGTTGTTTCTTGAGAAAAATCTTTTGATGTGAGGACGGCTTAAAGTCGACCAACTTTAAAAATGATTTTTTGCTTTTGTTGTTGTTTTTACAGCATCAATTATTCCATTTAGAGCTGAAAGAAAGTCAACCTTGTGTTTTAAGTGTCAACAGAAAATATCAAAATGTGTAAAATATGCAGGGCTGTACAGTTGAGTGTTGGCTTACAGAGAAAAAAGTTCCTGAATCCCAGTTTGAGGTCTTTCTGCATAGACAAAACAGCTCCAACTGCTAATTCCCACCCCATTATTAATCTGATGTGATACTACTGAGCTCCTGCATGGAAGCTAGACCAGTTTAATAAATAGTGTTACATAGCAGAGGAGAACATGTCTTTACAAAAAGACTTTTCATTATGCGCAGAGCAATAATACATCTTTGTGTCCAAGACTGAAAATGTTCTGGTTTCTCAGTCACCTCACACTTCACACTTTCATTCAAGAGAAGCGTTTGAGGCAATCAAAGCAGACAGCATGGTGTGCCAGGTCATCATCAGCTTTGAACAGAACAGAAAGATGCCGATCGACGTGTGTCAACAAGAGAAGGAGCTGGCTCAGACCCCCGTGCTACAACTGAAGCACAAGATACAGGAGCGACGGCCAGAGACAGGTAAACTCACCTGCCGGTGTGAGAAATGATTATTTCAAATGGATTCATTTTGAAATGAATCAGCTTTTTGTTCTAAACTCTTTAATTTCCTTTAATTTGAATATTGCCAAGAATGTTAGGGGTGTGCAATTATCCCAATGAAGTTACCTTGGGTGTTATTGAACGTAATCTAGTTTATCAGACTTTATTGCATTCATATGTTGAAAGTTATGTGTATCTTTTGGTAAATCCACCTGCTTGTGTTGGATATAGCCTAACTGAGGCATTTCGGTCAGTTCTGTTTTGTGCAAAGGTCAGTCCCTACAAAAAGATGATTTATTTTAAATTCATCACTAATGTGTTTCTTTGCAGAAAAGACCAAAATGGGTTTGATCTACAAAACTCACACCCTGGAAGAAGATCACATGTTGGCTGAATATGGGATCAAACACAAGTCTGAGATCCAGGTTGTGGTTCGCTGTGATGGAGGAATTGAACTACGGATGATCCCCTCCTCTACTGCACTTTAAATAAGCTCAACCCAATACTGGAAATTAGTTTTTTCTGCAATATTCATCTTTTCTTTTCTACCCTGTATATTTTCATCTGAAGATAGGACATCATTATACGGGACAAATTATGAATAATAAAGCTTACGGTAATTCGCATTATCTGTCATCAATTAAAAAAACAATTCTGTTTTTAGCATAGCACTTTATAAAAGCCAGACAATATTGATATCTAAAACTGCGTCTTTAGTTCAATATTAAAAAGACATGAAGGATTTTCCATGATTGTATATGTTTGTGACGCACAACTTCTAATCTGAAAGATTGAACAGTGACAAACTAAGAGACTTGAACACCACACAAAAAAGATGGCAGACGTACCAAGAGGAACGGGTCTGTCGTTTATCTGCACTTGTGAAAAATGTAAAACATGATCTTATGTACTAAAATAAAATGAAAACTTTAAGGAACTGTAATATGTTGCTTCAGCTGGTTATTCCATGCTATTAAAGAAAGAGTTTTATTTTCCTAATCAATAAAAACATCATAGCAGCTATTTTTTTTTACTTTTTAATTTTTTTATGTATTCCAACATAACCCTAACCATAAGAGTTTTTGTAAGTTTTGCTACATGTTTATTTTCCAAGATCAATTCAATTAGTTTTCATTAATAAACATTGTGACGCATGCAAAATAAATATTGATAAATGTAACAAATTTTAAATTAATTAAATTACTGATGTTTGAACTTCCTTTAAGTTTTCTGTACTATTTAATATTCAGAATAAATAAAGTAAAACCGCTTTTAATGTAAGACTGATTATCTCTTATTAACACAAAATACTGACGAGGTTTTATCATTATTTTTATCCATCCATCCATCCATTCATCCATCCATCCATCCATCCACCCATTAATCCATCAAACTATTAATTGTTGCAGGATAAACATTCCTGTACTGTTTCTTTAAGTAGAAGCAGAGTCTTAAGGGTTATAAATTTCCTGATAAGACCTGTTTTACTCATCTTCCGGAGCTGGGACAGAGGAGGATGGAGGGGGACTCTTCATCTATCCCAAGCAATAAAATTGTCAGTTAGATAACGGGAAAGCAGATGGCTAAGTGTTACTTT
>JAVLVB010000031.1:1103494-1120935 GCA_032876305.1 Orestias chungarensis
GAATACGAAGGGGTGGAACCCTGATTCTAAATAAAATACTGTTTGCTGAGTCAAAAAATCAGATCTGTGGGGCGCACGGTGCGAACAGTATCTCCCTCTTGCAACAGGTGAAACATATGTCAGCGTTGGTGTCCTTATTAAATCTCTCTAATATTTACAGGTCTGAACTCGGTGAGAAGTCTGGGAGACTTTCTCAACATAATCCATCCATTTTTACCATTTAAGGAATATTTCTAAACTGCAATCTCTTTTACCACAGATGGAATTAGAAATGATTGTCCATGCTTTTATTTATTCTCGTTTAGACGACTGTAACAACCTTTTAGCAGGTCTAAGTAAATCCTCCATGGCTCACCTGCAGTCTGTGCAAAACGCTGCAGCCAGGCTTTTAACAAAGACCCACAAAGCAGCTAATACAACTCCTGCTCAGGCCTCCCTGCATTGGCTTCCTTTGCATTTTAGGACTAATTTTAAAATTCTGTTCTCATCTTCTTTGTGGTGAAGCTCCCAAATATATAGTGGACCTTTGGAAAGCATCTCTGTCCTTCTAGGAATTTGAGGTCTTCTCTTTAGATGCTGCTGACGGGTACCCAGAACTTATTTTAAAACCCGCGGAGACAAGAGCATTTCAGGTGGTGGCCCCGAGGCCCTAGAATACTCTCCCTCTATAACTGCGCTGCTCCGTCTCCACTGACTCTTTCAAAAAAAAAAAGGGTCTCAAGACACAATTTATCAGACTGGCTTTTAGCTCAAATTTGTTCACTGGTTTTGATATTGTTTTATCACTGTTATATTCCTTTGCTGTAAAGCACTTTGTTACCTGTCATGTCCTTGAAAGGTGCTATATAAATAAAGTTTACTTATCCTTCATATTTATCCATCCATCCAGCCACTCATCCATCAATCCGTGAGGTGATTAAGAAACCCTGCTAAAGTTACGTCCCGTGACTCATAAAGATCAGCTGGGATCGAAACCGAAAGAGATTCTTTTAGATTCAATATGAAGCGACTGTTTGCGACTTCGTGGAAAAAAATCAAGACACCCTCGAAGATGAGCGCTAAACCTAAAACCAAGATTTACAGCCTGAGCGACCCACAAATCCAGTTCGTGGATGAAGAGGATCAGTTTGATTGTGAGTAGCCGGTTTAGTCTCAGTTCATCATGATTTTGTTCCGTCAGCATGCTGATGAATTGCCGAGGCTGATTCAGAATTGCTGCAGGATCTCTGCATATGATGAAATCATATGCAGAGATCCTGGGACATGATATCTGGTCAACATTTTCCCTGTAGGTCCAGGTGTTTTTCCGAGTTTAAAAGGTCATATTTCCACGAACGAAAACTTGTTTGGGGGGATCCTGATCTCACTGGATGTGTTCTTGCAGTTTTGTGTGAAGGTTTTCCTTCCCCAAGAGCTCGGATGTCCTGTGGACATGTGGTGACCCCGATGTCTCTCACAAGGTGGTGCGAACATCTGCTCCAGCAGGTGGGACAGCTTTTGATCTCATGTTCACAATGAAACTAAACTAAATACATGTAAATAATGATCTGGTTTGTTGAACTGCCTTTTTTTTTTTCAAATAAATGAATGGAGGCGTGAATTTAAATGAAAAATAAAAATGTGTGTATTCCTTTTAACAGAGCAAACAACTAAGCTGCTATCATATTCTTACTAGAATTACATTACAATGTGAATTTATAAAAGCAATTATTTGCGGCAGGTGGTGTTTTTTTTCCATTGTTGCTTGAAATTCTGATCTTTTTTTATTTATTTGTTTAACTGTATAATAAAGGGAGAAGCAAGGTTTGTGTGTGGTCAGTCTGGCTGTAACGCTGAGTGGCCTTATCAGGAGGTTTGTAAAATGGCCCTGCTGACCTCTGAAGAAATAAAGTACTTTGAGAAAACCATGGCCCTGAATGCTGCTACCAAAAACCATAACTCTAAGTTTGTAAGTATTTTAATATACAGTAATATTTAAACAGGTTCGCATGAATTTGATGCGAGTCCCTCTGTCTTTTTCCCCCCATCTGACTCACACATTCGATCACATGACAGTGTCCAGGATGCATGACCCCTGTGACCAGAGGGAGCAGCTCAAACCTTTATGTGAGCTGCAAAGCTTGCTTATCAAAGAAAGGACAGCCATTTGCTTTCTGCTGGCAGTGTTTGAGGGAGTGGAAAGGTCGACAGCCTCGGTTTGATCGCTGTGAAAATGAAGATTGCCACAACTCAGCCCTGAAAACACTGAGAGACTGTCCACAAATACAAATTAGCACCATAAAAGGAGTCAAAGAATGCCCATCGGTTCGTGCGTGTCCCACCTGTGGCTCACTTTTGCAGCACACTGGGATAGGCTGCAAAGATATTTCATGTCCCCGATGTAGGGTGATATTTTGTTTTGGCTGCCTACAGAATGCTATGAAGTGTGTTGCAGTTGCAACTCATGATACTTACGGAGTTTGTCCCAGTGGCATTGCTCCTAGACAGACATCCATACCTGTGTGGGAAAGGAAATGATGGGAATTACATGAGATATGGAAGTAGTTTTTGATTAACAGGCTTTTTGTTTCTACTCATCTATGATCTTTAAAATCCAAACTTTATGGCAATTCCTTTGATCTTAGTGCTCTGCTATTAGAAAGTAGCTTCAACATAAATGTATCTGTTATGTTATTTTTATTGTAATAATAAAACGTGATTCCTGTTATTCTGTATTATCTTTTATCTCTTATATTGTAACTTTTGTCATTTTGATCTCATGTAACTTAAAAAACAGCAATTGTTAATCAAAAGAAAATGTTGATGTTGTTCTGGTTAAATAAAGATTAAGTATTAATCTTGTAATTTTATATCTACTTATAATCAAAAGGAATTTGTTAAAGTCAGTCTAAAAAAATTGTTTTCAAGAAATGTTACAATTTATTCTATATATTAAATATGATTTATGTATTGGAATTCATGATAATATCAGAGATACGGTACCATCATTTCCAGACAAGACTGGAGAATACATTCATCATTTTGGGTAATAAAAATGTGTCATGTTTTGTTTGGATAAATTTGGTTAAAGCAACACAAAAGAAGTTGACATGGATTTTTTCCATAACAGGAAGCAACTCAGGAGACCGATGATCAGTAAAAGTATGTTTATTGACAATGGTTGAATTATTAATATGCACTGAAACGGCGTCAGCTCGGGACTCGGGGGAACCAAGGATGTGGACTCGTGGACGTGGGGAACCGGAAGCACTGAAAGACGATGGACAGGTGAGTAGGGGATTCAGGTAAGTGAGTATTGTTCTTTAGGTGTAGCTTACTTGCATAGAGAAGGAAGAAGACAGGATCTGGAGGGCTCTGGTTTGTGTTACTGTTGGTTCGGTTGTTGTTTCCAGGTTGGGGTGTCACTGATGGTTGAGGCTCCGGAGATGGATGCTGGAGCGGACAGGCAATGCAGGCAGTCACTGATGGGTTGGTGGAGCTCAACGGACGGCTGCAGTATGGGTTCTGATTTCTTGAAGTTGTCTTGTTTGCAGATGGCTTGTGAGTAATCTTGGGAAACGAGGAAATCCAGCGAAGGTTTGACCTGGGATGCACACGCGAAAGAAGAGAAGGGAAACAAAAGGTAAAGCAGCTTTCACAAAGCATACCTCTCGGAAGGAGCACAGAGAAGCTAGGAAGTACCATGCTTGGGTCATGACCATGCACTGAATGACTGATATACATTTATATATATAATCTTATATCTTATTCTATTTTAAATATACTATAATCTTTTATAATATAAAAGGTTATAATAAGAAATATAAAATAATTTGTAATCAGTTTTGTTTAACTAGATGGTGAATCCCATGATTAATTTTAAAATATGTGTTTTCTAAAGTCATTAGCGAGATCTGTAATAGTTTATCGCTATTAGATGATGGGTTTTTTTACACCTTATGAAATGTTGATAAGATGTCATCCTTGACTTATAGAAAGTGCAAAGGCACATAATGTAATATTGTAATGATAAAAATGTTTCCTAAGGTTCAGGTTTGTTCAGAGATCAAAAGGTCATAAGGTCATAGGACGTACAATTTCGGCAAAACAAAGATGGAGCACATATTGATGCGCAAAGGATTTTCAAATTAATATTATTGTGTTGTTTGATGTTTGTTTTATAATATCTGCATCATGTAATCCTGGAATAATATAGGATAGTTTTAATTATTCCTAGTAATCAGTGATTTTTAATCAAGTAGAAATTTTGCTGTTGTTCTTGTAAAATAAAGAGTAAGTCATGAATGTTTGAGTTTGTCTTAATTTATATTCTTAGTATAAATAGCTATTATGTACCTGAAAAATAAATGTCCACAAGTTTTTTTATTTTTATGTATGTAATATGTACTACATAAGACAGTAGAAATAACATGTATTGGAGAAATGTCTCATTTTGGCCATGGAACAATTTGCTGAGTTGACAGTTGTCCAGTGACAATCCAATAAGATAATTGCTAGTTAGGATGTTCAGAGTGCTTCATGCAAAAATATTAATGTAAAGTTTGTGTAAAGAGAAGCTTTTAAGGAAATAGAGGAACATGCAACACTGATGAGCACAGTTTTAGGAGAATGGAGGAGCAAAGCCCATTCACAGTGTGTAGAGTGAGGCTGGAGTATTTGAAGAGCCACCAAACACCTTTATTCCATATGAAGCCAAATTTTACTCTTCATTCAGTGGTCATGGTCACAGAGTGGGAAGTTTCCACAGTAAGTGACGGTCCTTTGTGTTTTATCAAGTTTAAAATCAGTGCAGTCATCTACCAGGAAATGTTAGGGCATTTTAGGTCATGTGTCTCTCTGCTGATAAGATTTATTGATAGGCTGATTGTTTCATTTCCCAGCAAGACTTGGCAACTGCTTAAACTGGCAACATACGCCATACCTGGTTTAATTATCGCAGTATAATTGTCCCTGACTCGTCAGATGACGGCCGTGACCGATAGATAGAGAATTAATGGAAGTCAAGAGGAAGTTAAACCAGTTTATTAAAGGCTTGCTGTTTTCATGCCACACCATCCTAGAAAAATGTCAACGCTGCGCGGGCATCAAGGAGACAAACAGAGTTGTATAATTTTCATGCTCATCCATTAAGACTGGAAATGTTATGCTTCTGCTCTCTAAACCGAAAGTAGGAACTGTGTAAAACCAGCAGTTTTTGAAATTCCCACATAATTTGATATTTCCTTTTGAACAATAAGAGATATCTTATTTTTCATAGACAACTAAACATACCAGTTAGATTACATGGCTGATTCCTTCAGTTGTCTACAAAGTATTTTGTCGGTACCTTCCCCAATCAGTTTTTGTTTCATTTTGTTTGTTTGTTGAAAACCTCAACTTTTGCACTGTCATCAGAATTCCCCAAAATTTATTATACGGCCTTTTTTCTTCCTGCTATAAAAAAGCAAACAAAAGTAAAACAGTTGTTTTTCTTTTTGTTTCCTTTATGTTTTTATGATTGTTGCAACTTATCGTTATGGAGAATAAAGGATGTCAATCTTTAAAAGGGAGTGCAATCTATCAGTATTTGTTATTGCACTTTTAAATTGCATTTTAGTTTTGGCTTTTCCAGCTACATATATATATATATATATATATATATATATATGAGAAAGTCGCTCTTAAACCCAAACATAAACCAGAACGTATTAAAGAGAATATATCTTTTTTATTTAACTTTTGAGCCTCCATAATATGATACAGTTAAGTTAATCAACTGGGTGCAGCATTGTAGAAACTAAGTTAAAGAGGAAGCTTGCTTTACTGACTCCCCTCTCCCTGCAGTCATGGGAGTGTCTACATTTTAGTGTTTACTGGACAAAATAAATCTTTTTGCGCCAAGTCGCTGTGAAGAAGAGCTGAATCTGTGGAGCCGTATGTGATTCAATATGAAACAAGGTAAGATATCCATACTGATGTGTAAGTAATGCTGCGATTGAACATCTGGTAATGTTGTCAAATATTCTGTAACAAAAACTTCCATAGACATTGAATACCACGGATTGAGAAACCAAGGAGCAACATGTTACCTAAACAGTGTTCTGCAGGTTCTGTTTATGACCAGAGAGTTCAGAGAGGCTGTGGAAAGGTAAGTGAATTAATTAAACTGTGTGCTTTCTGTTATAGTAACAGTGGTTTTAGTCCTCCTAATTTCTGCATCTCTGACAAAATCCTTGAATAGATATCCAAAAGACCGTAAAGGCGCCATGGATGTACAACTCAATACTTTGTTTAAAACCTTAAAGGAAAAAACTGCAGAGACCACTGAGGTTACAAGGAAGCTGGAAATTACTAAAGGTACGGCGTGAAGTGCAGATATTGACCCACTAGCTTTTTTCTTAATGGGGGAGGGGACTTACCCTGATAACTGGGATGTAAAGATTTATGGGCAGCAACGAAAATCAATCAAACAAGTTTTACAAGAAACATGTTTATGAACAATGACTCTTTTTTTTCACACGACATGCAAATACTGTTTATTATACATATCATTCTTTCTTCATTATCCCAGTGAATGAGCAGCAGGATGCTGGTCAGTACTTTGAAAAGATTTTGTCTCTGGTCAGTGATGAAGCATTGCAGGTAAATTCCTCATTAAATCACTTTAAGAGAGCAAGAAGTAAAGAGTGTGAATAGAAAGTAAAAGTTGTTAGTTTATATTGTATTTTCAGGTATTCAAAGGACACCTGAGCCACAGGACTGTTTGTTGTAACTGTTCCTCACAAACTGAAGATGATGTGCCCTTTTTGTATCTTTCTCTTCCACTGATGGATTCTGATAACGAAAACTACAGCGTGGTGAGAAACAACCCAGCAAAACCGAAACCACTTTATGTGCAAGACCCAAACTTTGGTCATAAAAGTAATTTGGAATAATCAATGATTTGTGAAATATAACTTACCAGAAAACTATTTTGGCAGGATGCTTCAGTTATCTATCACCTAACATCTCTGCTTTTTGTAAAGGTCAGCGGAAAGTAACAGAAAGTTTGTTTTCAGGAGGACGGCGTTCAGGAGTTTCTAAAGGATGTCGAATTTTATGGGGATGACCAGCTGTACTGTGATAACTGTGAGGACAAATGTGACACCACTGTTGTGAGTAAAGAGGGAATTCATTTTTTTGTGTTTACAAGCCTGGGCTGCACAGTGGTGCAGTGTTGCCTTGCAGCAAGAAGGCTCTGGGTTCAATTCCACCTTGGGTCTTTCTGAATGGAGTCTGTCCTGTATGTTTCTGTGATGGACTGGCGACCTGTCCAGGGTGTACCCCTGCCTCTTGCCCGTTGTAAGATGGAGATAGGCACCAGCAGACCCACCCAACCCCAATAGGGACAAGGGCATACAGACAATGGGTGGAGGTTTACAAGCCCCAACCTACTATTATTTATTGAAAAACAGACAATTTATGAAATATATTAAGAATAAATCAACCTGTAAAACCACATATTTTGCCCTGTTGTTTTAAGTCAGATTTTTTCTTATATTTGGTACAACAACAAAAAACATATTCTGAAGTTGTTTTAATATTTGGTTGCACTCACTTTAAAACTCAATAAGCTGGATCCAAATATTTTGGGTTCACAAGCGTCTCACAATATTTTTCCTGGAGTTTTGACCCATTCCTGCTGACAATACTGTTGTGACTGAGTCAGCTTTGTAGGCTGCTTCATTAGGGTTTTGTGATAGCCTCCTAAAAAACACTTTCTTCTTTAAATATCAGTTTAATTGGGCTCATTGTCCATTTGGGCCCACAATTTAAGTTCCTACGCTATACGTTGAGCTAATGCTTCAATATTTCCTCCTACTGCTCTTTTCTCTTGGTGCCATCTGTTTTAAGTAGATTTAATTGCAAAGTGAGTGAAATAATGTCTGTCTTTTTTACACAGTATATTTTGGTTTTAACTGTGTATTTTATGCAGAAATATGAACTAAATCATCATCCAGAAGTTCTGGTGTTGCTGCTGAAGAGGTTTGAATACCACCGCATGTCTTACATGAAAGACAGTCGAGCTGTGGACATTTGCTACACCATTGAAATACCTGAGGTAAATTTCAGCATATTTTGATTTAAGGGCATTTCAGGCTCATTTTTGATATTAATTGTGTTTGTTTTGTTAATCAGAATCAGACATACGAACTCTACGCATTGATAGAACACTTTGGATCTCTGAAAGGTGGACATTATACAGCAACAATCAGGCCACAGGATGAGGACAGATGGTATGAGTTCAATGACTCCAGCGTCACATTGGTGAGATGATTATAAGACTCCCTTCAAACATGGATGTTTTTTTTTTGTTGTTGTTGTTATTTTACTACTGGGCAATCTATATTTAACGGTGTTGTAATGCAGTGCAAGTTTGATATCTTGTTCATGTTATTACAGATTGATAACCAGACGCTCCCACATAAGACGTTTCTGAAGTAAGCGACTTATAACAAAGGTTAAAACAATGGTTACTGTCTGTAATAAATTAACTCTGTATTTTTTTTGCACCAGATCCAGAAGTGCATATCTTCTGTTTTACAGGAAGAAAAGTAAGGGGGAAAAAACAAAACAGAATAAACAATGATTTGTTACTGTGTCAGTTTTGTAATTGTTTTTCAATACATATTTCAGATACTGGTACACAATACAAAGTAAATCAGGGAGAAGAAGGGAAGAGAAAATCAAGAGATGAAGACCTTTCTGAAAACCTCAGTCTAATTCCTGAAAAGAAAAGAAAGATTTCAGTTCATTGGTACCAAAGGTGTTTGGGTATTTTGCTACCACTTTTTGTATTTGCATTATTCTGGTGTGTTTTTATTATAATAAAGGTAATTCCAGATGAATTTAATCCGTTCAGTTCACTCTTACTTTAGTCTAATTGTTTTTTCCTTGGTGAGTGAAGCCTTCTAAGTGTCCAGTTCAGTTTAGTTCTAGTTTCGTCCACTTCCTCCCCTGATTCCCTGATGCTCAACTCCGTAACTCACCACTGTAATAGAGAAAGAAGTGCTTGAAAAAGACACGTCATGTTTCTCATGCAATATTTATGTTAAACCATTTTGGTCAGCACTATTCCTAGGCTTTACCTGTTTACATAAATTTACTTTTGGGTAAAAAGCATTAAGATTCAATTTAACTTTATACTATCATACCCTAAAATTATTATAAACATGTTAGTCTAATCCAGAGAAAGGATCTCACTGCACGATGTGTGATTAATATATTAATTAAAATAACAGCAGCTTGTGTTTAATGAAATGGTACAAAGAATTTTGCTTGCAAAATAAAACAGACTTAGAGAGCAGAAAGAAGAAGAAATCCCTCCTGGTGCAACTGATTATTTTAATCGGTATGTATATAATCCGTTGATGTAGATATTGTTGTTTTGTTAGATGTTTGTTCTCATGACCTTTTGTAATTTCAATGAATAAATTCTAAATCCCAGTTTTTCTTCATTTTTATTTTTATTTTTTTACATGTTCAGTTGTTGAACTTTGCTGTTGATCTGTTCCTTTTCTCTCACTGAGAGCCTATTACGGTAATTCCTGTGAAGGATTTCCTAACAACCAACAGTGTTTTTTTTCTTTTACTTTTGTCTTAAGTTGGCATTTGTACCTTTAGAACGTTGAAGGGTTTTCATTGAGTCAAAAGTTATTAACAACAAAGTAAGTAAAAGTCTGAACTACTGTGAATGTTGTGGATTTTATTTCTTGGTGGACATACTTTATGTTGGACTTCAGGCCTCCTTGGATTCTGTGACTTTTTAACATTCCTCCAGATGATAGGAGCTTTATCTCCAGATGAAACTCAGAATTCACTTTCATCCGAGTTAATGTGTAGCTCCTTTTCGCCTTACCCTCGGACATGGTCTCTGGTTAAGGAGTAGCTTGACATTTGTAGCCCTTGTCTAATATTCGTCTGTGTGTGTGATGACCCTGAATGTGAAGCTCCCGCAAATTCTTGAGTACATTTTGCGACACAATCTTGTCAAAGTAGACCTTCTTATACACATTTCCATCTTCCACTAAATTTTATATTAATGTGCCTGGACACAGTTAACTTTTCAGGCTTACCCTACCTTGTGAATGATCATAGTTTTCTGGACATTTATCAAATCAGCTTTCTGACTCAATAGATGTCCAGATTACGCTGCTTATTTACCCAGACTGATACAATGTTTAAAGGCTCAGGAAACCTTTGCAGGTGTTTTGAGTAAATCAACTGATTAGGGTGTGACACTAAGGGTTTACAACAATTTCCTTTTTTTTAAGTATTTACTATTTCTGAGACACACAATTATGGGTTTTTTATTACCTGTAAGCCATGATCACCACAAAATTAAGAGTCAAATTTTATATTCACAAGAAAATTTGCCCAATAATGCATGATAACGCTTCAGATTTAGTTCCTTTCATCATAAACAAACATTAAAACACAAGCAAAAAAGTTACAAAAGTGGTTTTCTTCACAGACAACTGATACTCCTGTTCATTAAAACCTTTTGATTTATGTCCGCTTTAGTGTGCTTGTATACTAACTGGGTGTGCCTGTTTCCATGTGTGCAGATCAGGATGTATGACTGAGCTTTGGAGAAGCTGCTGGGGAACACAATACCTCTATCTAAATATGGAATGCAACAAATATCCTGTATACTATATGTGTCTAAAACTGTGTGTGCAGCGGATGGTCTAGGTTATACAAATGTTCTGCTAGGTGACTCTAGAAGAAGAAAAAAATGTGTTATGCTTGATGTTTACAACTCAAAAGACAAATTTTGTGGGTCCAAAGTGCCAGCTTTAACTGGAACGACATCTATACTCATCCTTACTAAATCTCTCTTAAAAAATATAACACTTCCTGCCACATGCAGTATATACTGTATTTTATCTACAATCTCTATATTATAAACCAAAATATGCTTCCTTTGTTGTACTCAAGAAACCAGAGCAATGGGGCTTCTATGGGGCTAATAATATAGATGTACAGTCTTATATTCATAATACAGCATTAAAATCTGATTCAATAAGCATCATTTACCACTTACCTTTATCGACTCAAAGTACAATCTAAACAACAGAAGAAAGCTAAGGGGCTGAGTTATCGGTTATAAATTTATCCTCTCTTTCTTAGATTAACTGATATATTCTGTACGTCAAGAATTAAAAAAAAGGCTTAATAGATTTAGTCATTGCAGTGATGCAAAGTTTTGGAGGTAAAGAACAACAGCGCCAGCCAGTGGATATTGTTGTTTTAGGCCTTAATTGTTCAGTGCAGAAATAAAGAATCACAATAGTACCGATATTAATGTATCCCTAGACTCTCTCTCACACGCACACAAAAGATATTACGCATTATTAACTTTCTCTTGGCTGTTCATGTCAACACCTCGCAGTAATATGCAGGAATATCCAGTGATATCAAGTTTCTGGCGTGAATGACTTACTTTCTCTATTGGTCTACCTCAACAGGTGCTGCAATTAGGATGATTTAGAAAATCTGCTTTCAAAATACCAATGTGTTCAAAACATTTATGTGTAAAGCTTGTTGGTTCCCGGTTAAACCCATGCAAACAAAAAAGTTAATTTATATTAAAAAAATAGTTCCCAGGGCTTTATGTGACTTAACTGCAGGATCTGTTGCAGGTAAAAGAGAGATCCATAGAAAGTTTTTAAAGTAAAATAAAGGAATGCGATTTTTTTGCATAATCTATTATGTATCATTTCAATGGCACACTTTATATTTAAACTGGCACAGGGTAGTAGTTTAAAATAACTGATCGGCTTCTTCATATTTAGGCTAATGAACACAACTGAAGATCAATAGGATCATAGCTGAACTGGTTCAGGTGATTTCTCTTCTTTATCAGTAATAACATTCTTGTGGACTGTCGTGTCCCAGACACAGTATATCTTTCGAACATTTCTATTAGCCTTCAGCCCAATTGTACTTTATTTCACTGAGGCAGAGAGTTAAACCAACGGAAACCAGAAGTAAGCTCTTTATTCAATACAAACAAACAAGATTTATTTGGCATTTGTATCTTTCCTTTGGTTCCCTGTGGTGGATGACACACTGCACAACTCTCCATTTATGTGTTTGCAATAAGGACCTGTTGCTTCTTTGTTTAACTAGTTTTGTTTAAATCCAATTTTCCTGTGGATTTTGAAAAATCCTTTGAAAAAGCCGTTAAAAAAGAAAGTGTGGTATCTGGTAGTTTGAAGTGAATCAACCAAGATACAGAAAGCATAAGTTGACCAGATGCTGATGCTACGCATGATACAATGATTAAAGCTAATGTAAAAAGGTTTTTCAAAAAAGAGAAAATGGGTAGGAGGAAGAGAATAGTACAGAAAGACATCAAGCCTAAAGGACCTTCGAAATGTAACCCAGTAAAAATTCAATACAATCTGGCAGGTTCTGTCTAATTTATTCGAAGAATAAATAAATTAAAACAGTTGGTGGTTGTACAAATTGATTTTCAGCACATTCAGTCTGCTTTAGATAAAAAAATAAATAAAAAAATAAAAAAAACACAAACACTTCAAACCTAAAATAGATTATTCTAAACTAGTTTTACAATATTTCAAACAAGGTTTGTGATTTGTGAACCCTTTCACTGATTTGTGAAATTTAACTAACTAACTAACCATTTCAGCACTTTTTTAATATCTGCAACACATTAGAACTGCTCCAGCTTCAAAACTACAAAACACAGATACTTCAAACATGGAGTGGATTATTCTAAAACTGTACACAGTATGTGAAACTATATATATATATATATATGTGTGTGTGTAGATATGTCTGAACTTGCATACTGACATTGACATGACATGATTCAGCACCTGCAGGTTTTGGGATTTTTGGCTCTGCTTGTTATCAATTGAAAACTTGAAAACATGAGTCTATTACTAGCTTGGACCAAGCAGTGCCAACAGATAAATTTAGATAATTTGACAGAAAAAAAAATCTCAAAGAGGAAGGTGACTTTAGATGAATTGGTTTTACATGAATGATTGAGTAAGGGTAAGTGATTGTACGTCCACCAGGTCTGGAGCATGTTTAATAAAGAATATAAAATAGCTACAAGTAACAAATAATTATTACACGCATTTGACACAAAACACAGTTTCTTTTATTTTTTTGGTTTATACCTAGAGACTGAGCGACAATAAATTTTAGTTTTATAGTAGATTTCATTTTGGTGAAAAATGCTTCTTCTGATTATACTTTAATATTTCTAAACCCTCGATCATTTAAAATATTGTAATGAACATGATAACCAACAAAAAAAACTGACACCCTTATGTGGACATCTGTTGTATCCCTTGATAAAACAGAGTAAACAGAACAACAAAGAGGATTTTTTCCAGCATTATGTTAAAACCGAAATGAAAACATTATAGCACGGATGTGTTTCTTTGTTATTCGTTATTAATATTTCTAAGGGGAATGAGTTAAAAACATACATGATCAGTAGTTGGTAGTGGATTTTATCAAAAATGTTTAGAGATTAAATGTTCATACGATCATTTTAAAGAGGTAAGCATGTGATAAATCAGGTTCCTATATTCATGCATAGCCATTAAAAATCTGAACGTCTTGTAGGAGGTACGAAGGATTAATGTGAGATTAATATAAAATCAAGCTCAAGTCTATTTCTGCAGAGGCTCCTTTTACCTGTCTGATCATCTAATCAGACATATGTAACATAGGTTGGATCTGCAAATCAATCAGACTAAAACACATATTTATTGATTTGAAAGAACTGTGTGAAGATGAGTGATGTAAAATCCTACAGAGGTGAGGAAGAGCATGTTTTATACAGAACGTAGATAAGCTGCATTCAATGGAGAGCGAGAAGGGAGACAAAAAATAAAAACAAGTAGGAAAATGCTCTCATGGCTGTCACTCAACAGGAAACTTTTAATGTTGCAAAGAAACATAAGATAATAAATTTAACAGGCCTGGAACAACTAATCACCAATTTATGAAGACTTCTGGCTCATATAAAAGCACTGCCTATACATAAACATTTAACGTTGACCAGGTTAGCCTAACTTCTTAAAACCGGATCTTTGAATCAGACTGTAACCAAACAAACCAGGATAAAAGCACAACTTTAGTAAAGAGATTACAACCATGTTTCACTAAATGTATCCTTAAAATAATAATAAAACAAAAGACACTTAACTGTGTTACTTTGAATAAGTTTTTCCATGGATTGAATGTCTCTGAAAGGTTCTACATTTTTCACAGAGATAAATTTCACCTAAATATTCTTAGGAGGAAGTACTCTCCCTGAATAAAAGCAGATGAATCTGGAGCTGCTTTGAGTTTGGTTGAAGGATCGGTCAAGTTCTCCCTGTGCAGCATAATTTTACTATTGGATCCCAGTGAGACTGGTAGTCTACTGCTACTTGGGCATACTTTTTCCCTGGGTGGCTCCATAGACATGGTCTCCCTCATTTATCTCTTTAGTCAATTATGCCTCTATGTTCTCTACAAATTTTAATTCTCTTTTTATTGGACTTATAAATTTACGAATCTAAAAATTGTGCTTCGTGGTTGTTGCATATGCATGTTGCATTGCACAAGTCTGGACAGTTTCACCTCCTTTATGAACTACCAACCATTAAAATCTGTTTTGCTGAAGTATTCTGGATAAACCAGAATGTCACCTTTAAAAAAAAATTAATAAAACAGTGAAATAAAACATTTTAGGGTCAGAACTCAGTGGCCTCATTCTCTGTGACATAACACAGATTAAATAATGTTTTAAAATAAAAACGTATAACTTCATCTACAGAGTTTAGCTTATTTGTGCTCGGACCGTTTTACGTTATTTTTCTTGCCATGGACATTTTTTCGCTGTTTGAGATTTTAAGAGACGAGCTTCTCTCTGTCGAACCAGTTCTAAGTTTATCACTGGAGCTTTTCGATGTTGGCGAATCGTTGGATTCACTCGCTGCCCTGAAAGACTGTGAGGATCTTGCGAGGGATGAACTTGAAAGATAAACACAGTGTGAGTTTGTGTTATATTTATCCAGATTATTCCTGTAAGTCTCTTTAGTGACTGTTCGGCCATTTCTTTGTGTTGCCTTCACAGTCAGTCTTTCGTTGTGATTAAACACATACATGGTTCCTGAAGCCTCCATTCTTTTTCTTGGAGGGCTGTGATTGTAAAGAGTATTTGTCTTATGGTTACCTTGTTCAGTCCTGGACTCATTTATACCTTTAACAAGAGAGATAAAGCTTTGGTCAAACCTGATGTCAGATTGGTTTCTTGTGTTATCAGTGTCTGCTGGTGGCCACATGCTTCCCTGTAGCATCCTCATTGCTGCTCTTTGGTTTGATTTTTCACTACCTGGTCTAAAGGAGCTTGAACATTGGTCTTTGAACTCAGCATCTGTGATTATAGCGCCGTTAAAACGCCTAACACCTTCACAACTTTCTTTTTTCAGAAGATCTTCGGAGATGAGATCTTCTCTTGGTTCTGTCTCATTACATCCGTCTTCAGTTTCATCCGAAGGAATCCAACAAGGTTTCCGAGCACTTTCTTCTGGCTTCATGGCCCGTCGGCTCACTTTAAAAATAAAACAGGCACAATTATTAATTAATTCAAACAGCAGAAGACCTCTTATTTTTTTGTAGTTTATTAGAACTACAGTAAAAGTTAAAGTAGAAAGTATAAGAAATACACATCTTTTAGTTTAGTCTTTAAACATGAGTTTTAAGTAACACGGTCCAACCACAAGCTGTTATTTCATTGCAACAACTTTCAAAAAGAGAACATTATAAAATGATCTGTTGTCTATTTACAGAATAGATGTCCTCATGCTAGTGGGTATAACAGCAGCAATGCCTGCATTCATTAGGGTGGCCAGCAGGGGGACTCATTATCCTTGATTTGCTGTATAAAAGAGAATCAAGTTATGTTGAAAAACAAAAACTTTGTAGTCTACAATTGTAAAAAATTGTAGACTATTGTAAAAAAACACTTTTCTAGTGCTGATCTTATCGAAAAAGGCATCAAGCATTAAACAAGCTTTGCTAAAACTTCTTCAAATTAACCCATATTTTAGTAAGACAATGCTCTGATCAACCCAAATAACTTGGTAATCACAGACAGACGTGGTAAAACATTGCAGATGTTAATAGCCTATAAAATTTCCAAAACACACTGATATACCAATAAAGGGTGTTTAAAAAAATGTCCACTTTAAAAAATATGTTTCAAAATCAGAGGTATATTTAACATAAAAAAATGCAGCAAATACAGTCACTTTATTTTGAAAATACCAAGATGAGGTTGGATAGCAATAGCAGATTTATCTGCAAATAGCTTTGTAATAAAAAATCTAATTTGATGACTTCTGCAGAACTTCTGCCATCTTCACTAAATGTTTCCCTAAATATATAAAAAAAAAACTATATAAAAACAACCTATGACCAAAGCCTTACTTGTGGAAAGTATTTCATTGTGATATTAATCAAACATCAAAACCCTCATAATGTATTTAGCAAAAACATGCGCTACAATATAATGATTCAAATGTTCAAGTATATTGATTAGGGAATGGTCCTAAAAAAATAAAGAACAAAAACAGGATCACTTGTATTAATGCTCTACCGCATTCTAACAAAAATTGCAAACTTACCCAGTTTGTACATGAGGAGATAAGCCGTCTTCGACCTGTTTTATTGGACCGAAGGTAAAGAAGAATATTGATAAAAATCAGAACCAGGCAAGGTTGTCAAGGAGAACCGTTAGAAAATATCTATTACTATTGTGTTAAAGTTTATTTACTTTATTGGGTTCTTTGCAGATGTAATGTATATTTTACGGACCTGAAGGATTTAAAAAAAAACGTCATTCAACTTTCACTTTTTATGATGTTAAACATCAAAACATAAATACTACCGTTCTTACAGTGTCGTCATTGAAGTGGTACCAGTTTCCAGTTTCAAAAGATTTGATCTCAGCTGTGTAATGACCTCCCATTAGATCCCCAAAGTGATGAACTATAGCATAGAGGTCGTACCGGCAGTTCTGGTGAGGGAAAAGGTATCGAGTCAGAAAAACAAGCTTAAACTGCTATTACATGCGTGTGCTGAGAAATACCTTGGTTTCTAACGTCTGTGCCAAATCTGCCACGCACTGCAGCTTGACGTAACAGTTCAGCTGGTAATCGAAGGAGAACCTCTTCAGCAGCAGCGTCAGAACATCTGGACAGTGGCTCATCTTGTATTCCTGGGTCGTATGATCAAAACAACCGCATGTGGAGGAGACTGCTACGAAATGGAAACAAAACAAAAAAAAGGGTAAAAGAAACCGCACTTACAATTTTAGCATCCTGCTTTTGTTTGCAGACACTGCAGAACATCTGGTTTTCCCCGCAGACTCTTTGCTCCCTGAA
>JAVLVB010000031.1:1125057-1142892 GCA_032876305.1 Orestias chungarensis
AGAGAAAACAGCTCTACTTTAAAATCTGAGAGAAAACAGCTCTACTTTAAAATCTAAGAGAAAACAGCTCTACTTTAAAATCTGAGAGAAAACAGCTCTACTTTAAAATCTAAGAGAAAACAGCTCTACTTTAAAATCTAAGAGAATTCAGCTCTACTTTAAAATCTAAGAGAAAACAGCTCTACTTTAAAATCTAAGAGAAAACAGCTCTACTTTAAAATCTGAGAGAAAACAGCTCTACTTTAAAATCTAAGAGAAAACAGCTCTTCTCTAAGTTGTTGTGATCTACTTCCGGGGTTCTAACAAAGATTTAAACAACAAAACAAACAACAAACTGAGCTGGAAGGTAAGACAAATTAAAACGTATTACTAATTAATATGATGTTAATGTTTACATGTTCCAAAGTTAAATTACAGATGCCCAACTCTCAATAAATGCATTCATCTGATGATTATTAGCCTTATTTTGGTGTTTCTCGTGTTTGTTTGTTTTTCCCTAAGAAAATTTTCCTGTAATTCAGTGTAATTTCCCACAGTGAATTACTTTTACTGTTTCTTATAATCTAGTATTTAGTCACTCGGATTGTTTTTAACTAGTATTAGTTTGTGACATTCCTGTTTTATTTTTGTCTATTTAAATAGAACCATTGCTCAGACCTAACAAAAACTATTAGTATTTTATTTTATAATTAATGAATGACAGAAAAATATAGACATAGTTTCACTTGTGACTCACAGCTTTATTTTTTCTTTCATGAAAGTCGTGCCAGCATTTCATGTTTTCTGGTTATAACTTGTATAAAACACAAAGTGGCTCAACATGAGCAGTTTATAGATCGTTTTAAAATCCTGTAGGGGATTTTTATTTTTCAAATTTCTGTCACCAAATCCATTCCAACATCATAACTACTGGCGATGGGTGTCCTAAAACCTCCACTAAGGTAGTTTATGTCAGTACAAATCTACAAAAACAAAACTGAAACTAACAACTGGGGCACAATTTGATTCAGTTTTCCTGTTTATTTTTCTCAAAAGATAATGCGTCATATATGTAAAAGGACAACTTTTTCTTTCCGGAAGGTCAACATGAGCATCCAGGAACCAGAGTCGCCCCAGAAGAAATTTGACCCACTTGACAAAACTCTGAAGTTTGTTAACAGGGGAGATGACTTGGATCCTGTGTGTAAGATCTTTCTTTCTTTTTCTGTGTCAGCAAATTAAACATGTAGAACTGGCCAAGGTCTAAAGGCAAACTAAGCACCTGCTGAGGCCATTAAAACCAAAAGTTTATGTTTTTTATTCATCAGTGTTTTAGATAAACTCTATAAATCTAGTTAAAAACTGAGCTGGTATGATTAAAATCTATTGCGACAGTGAAACAAACAGCAAATAAAACGCATAACCATATTTGTGGGTTGTTCAAAGTTTTGAGACCCCAAAGCTTTCTGAGTTAAATGTCTGTTTTAATGCACCGAGTTTCTACAGAGGACTGTGATTTGAAGATATGAGTAGGTAGTAAGAATATTTAAAGTTATATGAGGTGTATAATACAATAAAATGTAAACACTGATGAAATCAAGGGAGTATAAGCTGAGCTGCAGTCATATTCGGTGGTCTCTTATTCGGAGGTCTCTTTCTTAATTTGAATCGATAAAAACCTTCACCGCATATCTGTTGCACAATTTTTATCCTTTTTAGCCTCAGAGTTTAATTCTCTCAGAGCCGAAATGTCCTGCGGCCACGCAGTCACTCCTGATTCCCTGACACTGTGGTGTCGCAGCCTGCTGGATCAGGTGAGTTAGAAATAGTTTATGTATATTGGGACCCCTTAAAACACACAAAGAAACTGTTTAGATTTTTCCTGAAAAAGTGTAACTTTGAATTTCCTGAACATTTTAATGTGTAAGAAAGACATCATTGATATCCAGTTCTAAAATTATGTCTGGAGCAGTGACCTCTGCAAAGACAGACATTACACTTTGTCGAAGAATCACAAATACAACAGTTCTACCAAAAACTCACTTAAAAAAGACGCATTTACCCTCCAAAATCTGGAGCTGAAAGTCAAGTTTACCTAAATGTGAAAATTGTTGTTAATTGTTCTGGTAATAGATCATTTAAAGTGTGTTTGAAAATTATCAGTATGTGTAGAAACTATATCTGCTATATCTGCAGTACGTGTTTAGTCTATAATCACTACATATTTAACCATTTAATCCAGTTTTAGCACAGCGGATTTCTTAGTTTCTCTTAAATCCTTCACAGGAATGACAATTTTTGTAATTAAATTTTACATACAAATGCATTTATGAAATGTCATTAGTTTTACTGCTTTTAATGTTCATTCTTTGTTAATAGAGCTTTCTTCGGTTTCTCCAAATTAAAAAGGATGTTTTATTATTTTAAGGGGATTAATAAATTCAGGTGTCCAGCTGTGGTGGAGGGAACCAAACAGTGCAGGAAGCTGTGGCCGTACCGGGAGGTTCGCAGGCTGGCTGATCTGAGTGTTGAAGAGATGCAGTACTTTGAGCAGAAGATGGCCTCCCTGTCCGTGTCAGAATACTGTGAGGTTCAGTCGGTGAGTCTCTAGATGAACTCTCCTTTTAAACTAAATCCAACATCGCAACTTAGCCATTTCTGCTCTCCTCATCAAGTGTCCAAAATGTAACACCAACGTGGAGAGAAAGGATCTGACCAACCTGTGCGTCCAGTGTGTCGTCTGCACAGCTGACCAGAAGAAGACCTACCTGTTCTGCTGGCAATGTCAAAAGGTCTGGAAAGGTCCGGGCCCTCGATCAGATCGCTGTGACAATGACGGCTGCATCAACAGAGACCTGCAGCTTTTGCAGACCTGCAAATGCATCAGCCTGCCTGAGGTGGCGGGCGTCACCAGCTGTCCCTCGGTCCGAGCCTGTCCCGTTTGTGGCCTTAAGGTGGAGCACGACCGGATGCACTGTAAAAATCTGACGTGTCCTCGCTGTGGCACCACATTCTGTTTCGTGTGCCTGAAACCAAAGAGCGAGTGTGTTCGGACCAGTTCACCGTACGAGATCTGTCCCGACGGTGTGGCGCCGAGACAGACCCGCATCCCCGTCTGGAAGAAATGATGGCAGGACAGTTGGGGAAACAGCTTAACCAGAAATCAACTCAAATGTAAAAATATTTTGGCTACGGGTAAAATATAATTACTCCTTTAATTTAGAAATGTTTGACTCTCGAAATGTTATGAAAAATAACTCACGACTTCAAAAGTAAGATCCTAAATACAACTACAATCAGATGAACAGATTTATATCATACCACTGCTCTAAATGCCAAACACTCACTCACAGCTGCTGCCAGTACAAAGCAAGCACTGCAGTGGTGGCAGAGTATCTAACTGGACCTTTAAGACCACACTTATGCTTTTTGGACTCTACGACATTTCTAAAGCTTTCTCACTACAGTAAAAACATGTTGTCTTTAGGTTTATTTGTTTATCTGAGGCAAAGCAACACTTTTCCGACTGAGACCACCGAGAGTCACCACAGAACGCCACAGGAGGTCTTTCTTACCTGTGGCAATCAAACTGTACAATTCCTCTTCCATCTGCAGGAGGGATAAATAGTAGTGTACTTATTGTTATATGTTGATTGTGTACTGTACTGTGTTGTATGTGAGATGAGTGTGTCGTGTCAATTGTTATTTGATACTCTGTAACCCTGGCAAAACAATATCCTCCGGGATCATTAAAGTCTATCTTATCTTATCTTATCTTATCTTTAACTTATCTTTCCCGTGAGGCCATTTTGGTTCAAAATCATGCTTCCAGGTTTGTTTTATTTATTTATTTATTTATTTATTTATGTTTTTAGTCTTTAACAGTTGGTAAAACAGGAAGATAAGGTTTTTAGGCACATCTATGAAATTTTATAGTAGTTTCCTTATTGGATTCATAGTCATTAAAACAAATAATATTAAATTATATATTTCAAACCAAAAAAATGTAAACACATAAATGCACATCTTTGTCAACATTTGATCACACCTGTACAATGTTTTTTATGTGAATATAAAATATTAAAGATTTATATTGTAGATGACCGAAAAACACCTTTCCTTACCTAAAAGATATTTTTAAAATAGAAGAAAAAAAAAAAATAATTTATACTATAAAGTAACTGGACGAGCCTGGGATTGAACAGGCAAATAATTTGTTCTCTACAAACATAGTTGTCCCATTTGCACATTTAGTTTTGTCTCATTTTGTATTATTTTTAAATTTCAAGAGGATTATTAAAAAAATTAAATGGATTTGTTGAACTGCCATAAAATGTTCTTTAACCTTTTTTTCTTTCACTCTCAATGTTTTTATGAGTCCTCTGTTCAGCATTTTAAGATTGAAAAAATTATTTTAAAGTACAGCAGCCAAAATCAGAAAAAATATATTGAAACTGATGTTAACAACGAATCCAACTAATCTTTGTTTAGATGCGAGCGATTTCTAAACATTGTTTGTAAATAAATGTGAGATCTCTTTGCTTTATTCCTTTTACTTCCCTACTTTTGTTTTATTTCATTTATTACTGCTGGTTTAGTTGGAGACTTCTGAGACAGCTGGCCACAACAACTGCAGCCACCCGAGCTGAGCAGAATTTGCTTTAAATCTAAAAAATCTCTTCAACAACCCTACAGCAAAATTGCAGTTAATCCAATGGTGGCTAAGGTCTCTCCAGTTGGGTCCCCATGTTTTCACAGAGTAACCAGTCGGTAGAATGGCAGAGATTGCTCAGGGAGCTGAGGAGTTGTCTAGTTGGCACATCTCTTCAGTGCTGCAACGACTTAAACAACACGTTTGGTTTGGCAGACTAGAATAGAGGTCCAAATTATTTAAAAAGGAAACAAAGAACGTAGTTTAAATACTGACGATTTGATCAACCTCTCAGCTTTCTAGGGAAGTTTACTTTAGGATGTTGGAAAAATAGTTTATTTCTAATGCAGGCTGGAGTCCATCAGTGCTTCACCTTGACTTCAGTCTTGTTTGTTATGTAATTATAGAGATTAGAGTAGTTGGCCTCATTTTTAACAATAAAGGCTCTTATTTGTTCTGTTGTGGTAAAAAGAGAGCAGAGTTAAAACTCGTGATTTAGAAGCTAATTTATCATTTGACTTTCAAAACGAATTAAAAACTAAGATCCTTGATGCAACAACAATCAGATGAACATATTTATAATAAGTTTTCTGGTGCAAGAGAGGCAAATGTAAGCAGCAAAACATGTTTGTTTTTAACGAGCATTTATTCAATTAGCTTTCATTACATGTTATGTAACTATAGGTCTGAAATAAGAAATGAACAATTTATTAAAATTATTCCGTCATGTTTTAAAATATCTCAAATTTCAGCATCACAGTTCCTTTCTTTTTTCATTGACATGTTCTCTACAGATTACTTTAATACTCTGGAGCCACAGAGGTGCTCCTGAACATAAAGGTCCTACATTTCCTGTACAAAACCAGCAGAATAATCATAAAGCAGAAGGCAGCGCTGGAGCAGAGTAGCAGTGCCTCTGTAGGTGATCTCAGAGGAGACCAGGTAACGTTCTGGGCTAAAATCATTGTCCCATCAGGGTCGCTGTTGAGAAAAGAGGAGAGAAATGTAATTAGTACAGGCAGCAGAGCAGAGCGATCTCTGCTTAAAGTTATACTTGCTGTGTTGGGTAGTCAGAGGTTTGGTTTCTGTCTTCCAACGGAGGACTAACATCAGGGTACAGACACAACCTTCTGTCCGGACAAAACACTTCTCCTCTGTATCCTTTAATCTGAAAATGTTTCAATACAATCTTGTATTGGAATCTTCTGTACATTTTTTACACCATACTTTTATCTCAGAATAGCTTGATGTAAAGTTGTAGTCAAAGGGACAAACATATTTCAGTATTTTTACATTTTTATGTCATCATAATGTACTAACGACCTGTTTAACTGTTTTATATATATTACAAATGCTTTTATTAGAATATGGATGGAGTTTATATAAAGACAATATTTGCAATGATGATCTGTCTTTATAAGTCCTGCAAAAATAACTCACCCACACCTGCTGCTGATACACAGCAAGCTATATATATATATATATATATATATATATATATATATAGGGCCTTATAATGTCTTAATGACCTCTTTGCTAGCATCAGTATTGTTGTGTGTTTACTGATAGGATTATTTATTATATTTTATGTTTACAACTTGATTATGATACAAAATGCAGTGAATTTGCTATCACATTACCTGAACTGCATCCCCTGCAGGACAGTCCGTCCATTCAGAGCCAAACACCTGGATCTGGTACCTGTTTCCTCCAGAACATCTGTGTCTGTAGCAGCGTCCCTCAGCAGAGCTGCTGATCCAAACAGCATCTCTCTGGAGCAAAAGTGGGGAGACAGGGAGAGAAAACATGGGTAAACAACAATATGTCTGTTTTTGTTCCAAAAAAATACTCTCTATACCTTTACATGCATAAAGAGACCAAAAAAAAAACAGAAGAAAAGCTATTTATTTTATTCTTGTGTGAATTGCATTATTAACGCCTGGTTATCATTGTTGCGTAATGTTATAATTTTTCATAAACACAAAAAAAAACCACACACCTGTCTAACGATGCTGGAGAGGAAGCAGCGGCTGTCAAAACCAAAGATCTCTCCGCTCCAGTTTTCTGCAGGCGACCATCTAATGTTTTCTTTCTTCCAACACTCACTCTGACGAGGAAGAAAAAAGCTTTAGCAAACTCAGGAACATTTTGAAAAGTCACTAAAAGCCGATGATTCCCTTATGTCTAAAGATCCTATCTTACTCCGTTCTCCAGGGGCTTGTGGACGCGACACTCCTCCAGGTACGGATCCGTCTGACATTTCCCCTTGTGGAGGTGAAGAAAGTGACATCCAACTCCGCTGAGAGCAATCAGAAAAACAAGCTTAAAAACAAGGGGTGAAGCGCGTTGACTCAAATAGAAACAAGGTCACAACTCTACCTTCCAGTGCAGAAAAACGATGAGTTGTCTTTGCAGGTCGACAGAGAGCCAAATCTGACTCCTTCCCCTGATAAAATGAACTTATTTCAATCTCAAATCACCAGAAGATTTGTATGTCCATACTGGATATCAACATCTCTTACCGTCTCCAAAGACCAAACTCTGTGCCAGGCTCAGGTTCACTGAGTACCATCCTGTGTCCTGTAATGCTGCCAGTGTAACTGGGTCGATCCTGACTGTGGCCGGGTCCGCCAGTGCCGCCGCCATGATGGAACCCTGCAGGACCCGGGATTCCCAGTGAGAGGAAGCCTGACCAGCAGAGGCATCCTTAGGAATGAAAGGTTGAGGTCAGACATGGAGCACTGTTTGTCAACTAATGCCGTTTCAGTACCAGGTTCTCCAGCGGCCCTCCCAGTTCAGCATCGGTGGACATCAGGTGTCTCTGCATGGCTGAGATGATGGTTGGAGTGTAAATCCTCATCTGTCCTGATCCATCTGAGTGAATCATTTTTTTTCGAGGAGAACAGGAAGCACCTCCTAAATACAAACCCAGAGATGTGATTTTCACCTAAAAAATAAGTAAACCCGCCCACATTTTGTCAGATTTTGCTCGTCTTATAGAAATTTAAATATATATGGATTTAAGGAAATCTGATTGTTTCTAAAAACCTTGATTAGATGATGAGCAGTCCTGCCAGGAGCTGAAGAGATCTTTAGAGAACCCAATTGCATGAAACATCTCATGGATCAGAGTCTGGAAAGCAGATAAGTCGAGTCAGCCTCGTTTCTGCTTTAACGGCTCAGATTAACACTAAAACCGTTCGTGATTATATTTAAACCTGTACAGTAGTCCGGTGGCTGTAAGCAGCTCCAGCCAGCCTGTCCCTGCAGAGGACGACCACAGCGGCCACAGGTCTACCCTGGCTGTCCGTCTGGCAGTGGGCAGCGTAGGCTAGTATACTTGGCTGAGTGAACAGGAAACAAAAAGGTATAAAAAAATAATAATAATAAGAAAATGAATTTAACTAAAGTTTGGTTTGTAAGTCTCAGCAACAAAGGTACTATCAGGCTTGGTCATTTAACCTGGCCAAATATAAAACCGGTATGCAGAACAGAGATAGATGTTGCTTTAAATGTAAATGTTTCATTGGTACATTAAGATATGATTGATATCATCAATATATTCTTCAGCTTAAGATCAGTTAAAATCAGTTTTATTATTCAAAGTGTATTTGGCTTCTTTTAAAGATACAACATAAATGCAGAAATAAACCTACATAAAATGAAAGAACATTACATTAAAAGCAGAAAATATCCAAAACGTTTCCGAGATGTAATCAAAGTCAAACTTAACGGATCTTCACCTCTGCTCTACATTTATCAGTGGCTTTTACATGGATGTAAACCAGGAAGTCGGTTTCTGAAAGTCCAGCTCCTTCAGGTCTGAAAACTGTCCTGTTGGGAGAATCGGCCTCTGGGTAAACATAACACCCAGATAGGTGATCATCTGGGATCTGTTCATGCAGGGGGAAGATAAAAACGCTTGATATATTCGGTCTGATGACACCTGGGAAGAAATATTAGAGTTATGCGACTGGTTCTTTAAAAATAAAAATAAAAGTCTTAATTTACTGTGACATCCAGACAAGTCTCAGTTCTGTAGTTTTTGTTGGCTCTTCCACACCTGGAGTGAGAAAAATCTTGTAAAAAATTCAATAATAAAAGAAAGTATTTCCACAGAGTTTAGAGTTTAGGAGTGTTAAACAGGACATTTTTTGTGTTCATCTAGAAGTGCATTCAAGAGGTCTATACTGATTTTGGATGAGAAAAGGCCTCGCTTGCCATTTAATCCTAAATTTAGCCCAAAGGTGTCATATTGAAGTTGGCAGCCTTGGTGGTGGCTTTCATATTCCTGTAGGCTGAGTCATGGACTTTCTCTCCGCTTTGGTTCACAATCAAGTGGGAAAACTGAAGGATCGTCAAGTAAACTGTGCTTTCCACCACTCAATCCAAAAATAACTTTGCACTTTGCTTGGGGAGGTAATGTTTGAATAAAGCAGCAAGGAAACTCGATCCATGAAGGTCTTCATTCTCTGCTCTTGAGTTAATCTGATGGCGAGATGAGGTTTGATGGCTTGTATCCATTGGAGTCAGAACGTTGCCGACCTCTCTATAAAACACATGGCTCTACCTTTATCATGCCTCATTCTAAATGATCCATCTCTAAAATTAAGCTGCTTTAGAGCTATGCTGCTGGAGGGCAATCTGACCAATTTTCCTTATTCTGCTACTTAATCTTCTATCCAGTTAAAATTATTATTATTTATTCACCATAGAAGCTACACTTGGTCCGGTTTTTTTGTTAGCTGTGACGCTTTTCTAGAGGCAACATCGGCTGAGATGGTGCAGCTAGTGACTCAATATTCTCCTTCTCCTGCTATAAACTTTTACATTTTACTCAAAGTATAGCTACATCAGTTTCTCTCATTCTGTTTGTGTTTTCTGTCTTTTCAAACCACCAGTCGGTTGTGGCAGAAGGTCACTTGTACTGAACCAAATTGGAGGTTTCTTCTCGGTAAAGGTGGGTTTTTCTTCCTAGTCACAACATGCATGTTCAGTATGTGAGATTTCTGTAAAGTTAACGTGACCCAAGCTATGATCTACTGTCCCTGCAGTGAAAAGCTGCTACTCGATGACTCAATGCAATCTGCTGGATTTCATTAGAATTAGAACATTTCAAAGTAATCTTAAAACAAAATTATCTTGGTTAATTATTGACGAATAGGATAAACTGGAATCTGTTTGCGATTGGACTGAAATCAATTATCTTGTAATGCATCTTGGGATAACACGTTGTGAATTGGTGCTGTATAAATAAACAGAATTTAACTGAATTGAGACCATAACCTTCCTAGTGTTTGCCGAAGCAGTCTGCTCACCTACGTTCTGGACTTCATAGATCTGTGATTGAGGAAGTCATTAAAACATTGGAGTTGAATCACTTGGATCGATGATGTGTTTCGCGAATCTTCTGAGAATTTCTGTGTGATTTTTCACATTGTTTGTGATCCACACACTCGCTGGATGTACAAACCTGTTGTAGTTCAGCATGCTTGAATTCCTCCAGACAAACTTGCAGTACTTGTTGACGTCTCGCCTCAGCAGTAATGTCCCTCCAGTTGTGTTCACTGACAGGTAGATCCGGTTAGTTGCCATTATATGCGGGCATGTGATAGTTTGTGTGTTGTCTGCTTTTTACCTGAAAGTAAAGATGACACCATCTTCACGGCCTCTTCCACAGCCTTCTCCAGCCTCTCTCTCTCAGCTTTGGACAGTTTGCAGCTTTCTCTGGCAGTCCAGGTTTTTATCCTGATTGGCTGCAGACTGGGGGGAGGATGGACTGCGTTCTCCAGCAAGCTCTCCTGTTTGACTTCGGGCGATAAATGTCTTTTCTGATCTCCAGGGTTCGACTGCTTCTGTCTGACATTTACGGATGTCGCTCTGACCACTCTGACCTGAGCCTGAGCTTCATCAAAAACACATCTCTGCTGTGCTGCAGGCAGTTCAGCCACCAACACCGTCAACACCAGCAGCCTCCACACCCAGATCCTCCTGGGTGGAGAAACGGACATCAGGATGCAGATGAAAACATGTAATAATCTAAACATCCAATTGTCTTTTCAATGAGGATTTCTAAATAACAAACAATTGTTCAACTAACTAGACTTAATATTTAGATTTACCACAATAGATATCTTCTAACTTACTCTATCCTGAGTCTTACATTCTTTCAAAGATTGCTGAATCATTTAATTTCTGAGTTCTTTGGCATTTTGGGTGCTTAAATTTGGATTTTATGGTTTCTTCCTGTTTTGTGTTTATTTAGTATTTTTTAAGGTTAAATTCATAATTTGAGTTTAAAACCTTTTTCTTCTCATTTTCCTGTGAGGCACCTTGTATTATAGATAACAGGAAGTACTGAAAGAAAACTTTGTTAGATGCTAAAAGATGCGAGTCTTTGAGGATATAAGGCATCTCTAGGTGCTCATCTAGATTTTATTTTTCACGGTAACATTGCGCCCCTTTCTACATTAGACTACATTTGCTCCAGACTCTTTGGGTCTGACATGAAAACCTATGGTCTTATTCTATTGCGCTGTGTTGGACATATCATCAGGTTCGACATGTTAGCATGGTATGGTAATCTCTGTGGAAACTAATTATCTGGTACAAATTGTAATAAAAGTGATGGAATAAACAAATAACTCCTCCCCCCTTCCTGTCTTGATGCTGCAAACATTCCTAACTCACAATTTGAACTGATTACATCTGACAAAATAATTTAGTCATGTTCACCAATTTAGCAAGCGAGTTTAGATTAAGCTTTTTTGAAAGTATGAAAGTATGTCTTGAAAATGAAAACATTTAAGCAATTAAATTTTAATTAAAAATGTGTTTTTTAGTAATGTAACTTGTGCAATAAATTTATATTTGTATTTGATCCAAGTGCAAACTAATAAACAGAAATAAAGACGTTCAAAAAGCTGTGTGTAAATAATCGATTCACCGTATGACATATACATCCTCATGTTTTATTTTATGGAAACGGTTCGACTCACAGATTTAAATGTTCACGTTCCAACATCCATCAGCATAATTATTAAGGTAGGAATATAACTTACTGCCAATTTGACGCTCTGGTCTCGTTCTATATGTGTGTGTTTTTGCTTTTCCTGTGGTATAAGTGCTTAATAAGTGTACTTAAAGTAATATATTTAACTGCAGAGGCAGCTTTGCTTTGTTTAACCGACGTTCAAGACAAAAATCAACTGCGTGGACAAAAAAATATTTGCTTCCAACGGTTTTCTTATAGTTCACCATGTTGAAAGATTGCATTTACTTAAATTGTACAACAAAAGACGAGACCAGACGTTAAAATCCGTATTAGTGTAGCAAGTTAAGTAATTTTATTAAGTAATATTAAGTAATTTTCCTGTGGACAGATTAATATTGGCTGCAAAGAGGCTTGAATATATTTACAGTAAGGTCTTTCCTCACATGAGAACTGAAGCTGCTATAACCCGGATGCAGTTAAAGTTACCATCAACTACACCAAGACAGATTGATGTTTCAGGAGGACAGAAAGCACTTACTTGGATTTTAAAAAGAACATCTCCATCTTCACATGGTTTCATTGATCAGCTGTAAAACATCAGAGTCTCTTCCGTGGCTCCATCCATGCAGCAAAGAGTCTCCCTTTCTTCCAAGCACACAGAACTCATAGGCGTTTGTTTATTTTGACAGGATTCCTGAATACAAAGCACAGTGCAACAACCCCTCTGTAAATAACCCCCCCCTCCCAACCTCTTTGGAAAACAGAAAAAAAATACACATAAAACATAAAAGTGCAAATTGTTTAATCTCTGCCACATTTTTTACTTGTATACAGTGAAGTTGACCTTATTTAATCATAAAACCACTTTCTCTTTTATTTACCTAAATACATTGCAAATTTGAAAACGTCTGGCTACTCCACATCGACCCTAATACATTCAACGAAAGCAAAAAAAAAAAAAAAAGTAAAACACACTAAACACAGAACCTAAAAAGGGTAAAAAAAAAATTAAGTAAAACACCTTAAAATGTACGATAAGAATACGAATGGCACGCCACAAGTCTCCTGTGTCAGAAAGCAAGAGAGTCCTTTGAGATTTTGAGGTCATCTACAGAATCCGGAGTGCTTCACACTAAACAGCGTCACTAAATGAGGCACCGGAGAGATTGTCATTGATAACACTGATCGCTTTGTGTTTTGTTTTTTTTCCTTTTGTTGGTTACATTCATCCACTCGGGAAGGATTTACTTCAACGGGTTTGCACTAAAACAACGTTTGAAATGTTATTGCCAGCTTGCAGAGTACACATGCATTTTATTTCTAAGTTATAATAATAATAAAAGCCACTAAAGTGTTGAAACGTGCATCCATGTGAAGTAAACACGAGCTTTTGTGTGGTTCTGTGAGTGGCGTGAATCCAGGATGCCTCGATTTACTACAAACTGTCTACAGGAAACTCCTCAAAAGGCACTTAAACAGAGGGGGGGGTGGAACGACTGGTTTCTGCTAATCTATTTCGGGCCGAAATCAGATTGAACGCGAGTGGCAGAAAGTTCGCAGAGACGTTTCTCACACTTGTGCAGTCACACCGCCATCTAGCTAAGACAAAAATGCGATCTCATTCACGCAGCTGCAGTCACACAGACGTCATAACTTTCAGTTTCAAGAACTCAAATCATTCAGTCTGACAAACGTCTGCCTAAGTAGCTGGATAGGGTAAATCCTTCTGTGCAAAAGTCTCCCTTTGTCTGTGCAGCCAAGCATCATTTCATTAAGTGCACACGTCCAAAACTAATCAACGCTTTGTCTGAACTTACAGCTCCTACGGCCGTGTGTCTGGATTTTTTATTTTTATTTTAGGGAGGTCCTCAAAAACAGTCCGATATTCGATTTAAAGTGTCAACAAGTGGAAACATTTCAAAAAGGCACGAGATGTGCACAGGGAGTCTCGCCGGGGGACAATCCTGTGATCAAAGTCAAACAGAAGTGGAAAGACGGGGTTTTAGTAGCCGAGACTGTGTGAGCAAAGGGGGGAGGTGCGAGGAAGTCTTTCAGGTGAGCATTGGAACGTCGTCCTCTGAGGTGGTATCCTCAGACAGCGGGATGAGTAACACATCGTCATCCGAGGAGGAGGAGGAGAATGAAGGGGAGGAGGAAAGAGGCATATAGTTGGTGGAGGAGGAAGGCGAGGTTCTGAAGAGGGAAATGTTGAGGCCTATTGTTTGGAAGATGGAGGCCAGGGAGGGGCTGCTAGTCGGAACGGCAACAGGAGGGGTTTGGGGAGCGGCCACCAGGGGAGCTGCGGGGGCGTAGGGAGGGGGAGGCGTGGAGAATGTGGCCGGCGACGGTATCGGAAGAAGAGGACCCGACGCCTCCTGCTGCTGCTGCTCTGTCTGTGCCAACAGGCCGAGTTTTTGACGAACCGGCTGGTTGACTGCCTCCACGGCCGACGACGCTCTGGCGGGGGAGGACTGCGCTGCGTCCTGACCGCTGGGAGCAGAGTTGGCCTCCTGCTGGCTGGAGTCGGAGACCTGGTTCTGTCTGCTGGAGGTCCTGGGGATGAGGCCCCACCTCCTCATGCGGCGAACGGCGCGGCGGACGATGCGCGGCCTGCGTCTGCGGTGAGACGAGTTGCTGGCGTCCTGACGGAGCAGCTGGAGGATTCCCCTCAAAGAAAGAGACGAGGTCTGAAGGAGGAGAAAACGGAAACAAGAACAGTGGTTAAAAACGAAAAACAACACCTGACTTTAATCACTTTTCTATAATAGCATACATGTGTATCATTTAACTTTGTAATTGAGGAAATTAACCTAATATAAAAAAAGGAATATAAATTACTTTTTATTAAAATGTTGAAAAAATATTCTCTAACTAACCTCTATACAATCTCCATTAGGAGTAAAAGCATTTCTGAGCTGCCTTACTAATGCCGGACGGCTGCTAATAATGCGTCTGGCTCTAGAGGAAATTTCATCTGGTTAAATTAGCAGTTCTCGCTCCACTGTCGCCACATACTTGAAACCAGATAGATAATCGATGTACAGCAAGTGAATGGATCTGATCAGCTGGGATTCTTAAGATTACCGAATTAAATCTTCGTCTTATGAAGTTCCCAACTTCAATATTTGTTGGGATCTTTCAGAATTTGAATAAATTGATTTGCACAGAGGCTGCATCCTCCTTTTATTAAAGAACTAGTGCAGTGCTGCTGCCTGACCTCGTTGGGACTCTCTGTGGGGAAGTCTTCCACCGGGGGGATGATGCCCTGGGCGATCAGCTGGCCGTAGGATGGAGGAGCCTGCTGCTGGATCATCTGCGCTTCCATGCGGCTTATCGGAGCAAACATGCTGCCCAAAAAAAAGAGACCCGTTTTAGAGGCATTTGTGCAATGTCACTAACATGTTTGTTTGTTTACAGCACACATATTTGATTTACTTGTATTTTACAGCAAAATGAAACTTATGAAATCAAAACAAATACCGGAGTGATTCAATTTCAACCCTCTAAAGACTTAATTTCACGTTCGAGCGGTTTTCTTTTTGTGATTTTCTTTGTAATCGTTAATGAGGAAAAAGTGCTGCGCATTTTTATGAGCACACTCAAAGTGACTCATAAGTCCGAGACAAGCCAGAACACGACTAACTTTGCTTGTTTTTCCACAGATGATTGACAACACAGTGCTTATATTTCTGTGAGGATTTATCTGACATATGGGAACAAAATGTTTTTCAGCAATGTTAAACTATCAACCCAAACATTAGATACATGAATTGCTGTTTCAACCATTATAAAACTGAATTGCTGATTCTAATTAACAAACCAAACATAGAAAGTTCACTCACATTTTAATAAAAAATAATCTTATGGTAGATAAAATTGGTCATTTAAGCTTTGAAGACAATAAAAGTGTTAGATAATTGCATTTTTAAAGGTGCAGTTGACATGAAATACTTACCAGATGTGTCAACACAAACTTTACACAAGCCAAGCAATCAAACCACATATCTCCATAAACTAAGTTGCGTTTGATTAAGCTAAATGACACTGGGGGGAAATTATTAAACAGCTTATTGAAGTTTAATACTTTGTACAAAGTCGTTGGTGATGAAAGCTTTAAGATGCCTCAATTATAAAGAAACTAGTCTCAGTCTTTCTATCAATTATGACCTCTAGTTCTTTCCATAGATTTTATTTAGTGCTTATGGTGTGTTTAGACATGAACTATAATCCTGAATTTACAAGAATATCAGAACACATGTTGGGCCTTTTGACCTCCAGATCTTATTTTTCAGCGCATTGAAAGAGTTTAAGTCAGGCCTTGTCTTTTTCCTCCCAGGTTTGTTTAAATGTTGGTCATTAAACTTTATCATCATGCTTTTTCTTCAGCAGTGGAGAGTTGCATTAGTTAGTGTGCATACAGGCTGCTGCATACAGGCTGCTGCATAGCTGCGTCATTTTCTCTAAAAGTACTTACTCAGTACTTTCTTCCTTGCTTAAATCAAAGTCTTTCTAAAACTATTAAGTTGTTGTTGGATTTTGGACAAATCTTTTGATTATTTTCAATACGGTTTTTCCTTGCCTAGCCGAGATGACAACAAGTAACAGATGAGAGGTTACCTGTACTCTCTGGTCCTGAGCGAGTACAGTTTACACGTGCAGCCCATGGCAATGACCAGCAACAGTCCACAGATGAGGCTGCCCACGGTTGCCGCGGTGATGACCTTGCGGGGCAGCATGATGGTGCAGTTGAGCTCATCCGTGCCGTCTTTACAGTCCACCTGGCCGTCGCAGCGCCAGCTTTCAAAGACGCACCTGCAGGGCGAACAAAGCGAGGTTTTCTTTCAAAGTGTGCAGTTGACTTGATGAGCGTCAAGACTTAACAAAAAAACCTAAAGAGACTTATGAGCAAACCTATGACTTAATGAACACAGTGGATTGACTGTTTGTTGTGTTTTAACCTGTTATTTATAACCTGTTAATTTCAGAAGACCTTTCGAGCTTTCTTTCCTGTATAGCAACATCACCGTTTTCATTTCAATCTTCACTAACACATCCTCTGGGCGTTCAGCCATGTTTTTATGACTACTTCACAACTACTGCGGTACAGTCTGAGTAAAAATAGAACCATAGTCGAGTAAGGAGGATGGAACATGAGTCAAGTTCAATCGCCTTGTTTTTCACATCCAACCCTAGTATCAGGTCATTGAATGAGAACAAAATAGTTATAGCCTTGCATCCCTACTAAAAATAACAAAAACTGTTTTTGTCCAGTTTATGCCACCAATCTAGTAATCTGCCCATAAAACAACTCAACCAGCCCTGATATATGACACAACGGTCTGAAATTTAGTGAACATACCAAGAGTTAAGAGGTTATGCTAAGAACACCCCTCAGCAGTACAGCTATTGATTTCCAATTTCTTTAAAAATGACATGTAGGCTAATTTGGTCTTAAAATAAAATAAAATAAATATAAAATTTTACTGTAGAGCTGCATATTTCTCTTCCAATACTGCTTAAGGCTGATTTATAGTTTCAATAAATTAAGAATTCATTAACAAATAATCTGAGCGGAGATTTATATGTCTGAATGTTTGAGAAGGAATCAATGTTTTCAATCACTCTAAACCTTTTATTATTACCACAGCTAGCAGAGTTTAAATTTTATCCAGAAAGCAGAGAAAAAAACTATCTTGTTATTTATTGTTGTGAAAGAGAACAGATATGGTCAAAATTTGCTTTTCAAAATGGCCCACAAGATGTCTACTGAATTCCTACAATAAACATATGACACACAGATGAAACCCCCTAAGAAAGTAACAGCATCCACATTGAACTTAATTTCAAACTGCTTGTTTTAATTCATTATCATTTTTGGGTGTTATTTTAATCTATACTCTACGAAAATGTGTTCCCTTTTAGTTTTTTTTAAAGGGATTTATAAATAAATAGTAAAACCACACTCTACAGTGTTCAGTCTGACCTGTTGCTGTCACAATGAAAGGTCCCAGGCTGGCAGACGCTGCAGTCTTTCTCATCACTACCGTCAGTGCAGTACAGCTGGTAGTTACACCTCTCTGTGATCGGGTAACAGACCGGCGTGCCGGCGTAGCGGCTGGACGCCAGCGTTCTCTGCCCAGTCAGCCCGCACGCAAACTGGCTGGCGCTGCACCCCCTGCACCCCTGCTCGTCCTTTCCGGTCTCAGGGCAG
>JAVLVB010000031.1:1142992-1162088 GCA_032876305.1 Orestias chungarensis
CTGGCAGACGCTGCAGTCTTTCTCATCACTACCGTCAGTGCAGTACAGCTGGTAGTTACACCTCTCTGTGATCGGGTAACAGACCGGCGTGCCGGCGTAGCGGCTGGACGCCAGCGTTCTCTGCCCAGTCAGCCCGCACGCAAACTGGCTGGCGCTGCACCCCCTGCACCCCTGCTCGTCCTTTCCGGTCTCAGGGCAGTCCCACTTCCCGTCGCAACGCTGCTCCTTGGTGAAGCAGCCTCCCGCTGCTGCCCCGCACCGAGTCTCCCACGGAGGACAGTAGCTGCCCACGTGGAACGTGGCTTTGAAACCGGTCCCCACCGAGCCGGCGGCTTTCTCGAAAGCGAGTGACAGGAGTCCGGTTTTGGACTCGACTTTGAGAGACTTGTAGTTAAATATGTTGGTGATCTGAAGAAATACAAAAAGACACCGGCATGTTTAAAAGAAAAATAGCACAAATTATGGGACATTTAATGCGACACAAACTCACATTCTTGATAATGTCTCCTTTGCCCTCCTCTCGGTTGTAGACAGTGAGGCTGTCCCTAGGTCCCAGCACAATCTGCTGCAGGTCCAGTCTAAGCGTCCTGGAGTCTTGAGGGTTCAAAGTCCAGAGGCAGAACATCCTATCACTCACAGATGATGGGGAAGAAAAGGTCCCATAAAAGGTCTGAAGAAGGCCCCCACAGGGCCACCCAATGGGAGTGGGCGTGGCGACGAGCTCCTTCTGAGTGGGCCGCTCTGGAACCGGCTGTTCCAGGTCCCCCTGCAGCGTCCAGTCATTAGGGAAGTGGTACCGCTCAGTTGACCAGTCCCAGCTTTTGTCAATGGTCCTGATTTTCTCAGAGTCTCCGCCTGCGTTACCATCTGCGTAGGTCACAGCTTTAGCCTCTGCGTAATCGACGTAATCATCGCAGCCCAACTCGTCTATGCCATCGCCGATACACTCCACCTGCCCGTTGCAGCGCCAGGAGAGAGGGATGCACCGACCCCCAGGACATCGGAACCACGTGTCTGGGCAGTAACCCGAATCTGGACGAATGTAAACAGGAGTGGATTAAAAAGAAGAAAGGCTGCAAGAATTTAGAACAACATGGCGACAACAAAAGCAAGACAAAACCCCAGTGTGCGCCCCCGTACTTTACCTCTGGCGTAGTTTAGCATAAATGATGACACGGGGTAGGAGTGGGGATAAAAGTGGTGCACCAGCGTAATGTTTCCCCCTGGGAACTCCAACGGCTGCGGAAGCTTGGTGCCACAGAGCACATGTGGATCTTCTTCGGCCGATGATTTAATAGAAAGCCATTCTTTTTCACACCGAGCAGAGAACTGGGAAAAGCTGAGGAAATAACGTTGAACCAGAAGCACTCAACACTAAACATAGCGCATGTAACAGAACTGGAAAGATCAATTTCCTAGTTTAGGTTTGTAACCTCAACAATGTGCAACATGAAATATGGATTGCTTGTGATGCGTCTTTCCAACATCCTACAGCTGCATCTTCTTAAAACTGAATATGATTAAACCATTTTGTTTCAGGACTCAGTTTTTTTTTTTTTTTTTACTGTAACTTCAACAGTCATTTACCAGGAAAGTTTAAAGCACTTCATGTTTCCTTTTGCTTCAATGACCATGCTGATGGTTTGCTTAAATGACTGGCAGACCTGGCTCACCTAAACCACATTGAGAATCTATGAGAGTATCGTAAATATGAAAACCTCAGCAGAGACGATAGCTGATCTAATCCTTGGCGCGTGGCAATGATGAGCCGATGATTGATACAAAAAAGAGACCCTAACCAATTGATAACCATTTAAACTGTACGGTGCATGGACTTCTTCACTATTATACATTTACATAACGTTTAAAGTTCTGCATAACAGAAATTTCTTTTTCATTCACTCCCAAGTCAATCACTGATTTAAAAATACATCAAATACTTTACAAAGTACTTATATATTTTCTTGTACCATAAATAGTGGCTTTAAATATTCGCAATGTTAATAACAACAGGGTTTTGAGCGTAATAAAGCAAATTATTAACAATGATGGGTGATTTTCTTTTGTTACTTAATTGGCGCCTTGATATTAACGCAAAGCAAACTAATCCTTGCCAGCATCTTTACCTGAGAACAATAGGTTCATCCTCCGCCCCCTTAATGACCCAGCAGTCGAACATCATCCCAAAGTGGTAGGACCAGCTGTGGTAGGCAGAGCTCCTGATCTCTCCCACTTTACTGTCAATAACCTGAGTGGCGGGCCCACACTGGGCTGGGTCACAGAAAAGCAAAATGTTAAAAGGATTTAAAACGATGGCACTCGTTACTTTGAGACAGCAGCATTAGGAGAGATCTACAAATATGTTTATGTAAAGGATAGTACACCATAAAAAAAAAGACATATGGGTAAGAAACCATCCTTCTTGTAAGTTTGTTTACTTACTAAAGCAGTCAGCAGACTCAAAACGGCTGCATACTGAAAGGCAATAAAGCAAAAACAGAACCAGTTAAACGGAACGTGTACAAATATTTGGGCATTAAAACGTAGATAAATAATTAATAGCGCATATAATTTACCTGCTATGGAGAAAATCACCAATGCACAAAACGTGTGACCGGCTGTCATTGCTGCACTTCTGCTATTTAAAAGTGTTTGAAGTTAAAACTGTGAAGACTTGGAAGGTTTAAAAGAACATGTAAAAAAAAAAATGTCAGAGAGGTGCCATTTTGGTGGGGGGTGGGTTCAGGAAGACATCGTCTGCAAAGAGGAATAAACAGAGAACATACATGAGGAGACATGTTTGATTTGGAAGGATTCTTCTGTGACTCCTTTTCCTAGAATATGCAGCAACATTTTTCACTGCTATTGAGGAAATGAATGCACAATTACAATTAGGCGTTTCCCAAACAGGTGTGGGCGATGGGTTGGAAACATCCAGGTTTCTACAGTTATTAAACAAAGCATCCAATTTCCTTTCCTAAAACCGAACCACCTAATAAACATTTGCATCCATTTGCTCAAGAACAGAAAAGATTTTAATAAAGTCTGCAATTATGCAGGGCACTTTATGAAACTAAGGGAAAGTTAAAAGAAAACATGGAGGCATGTCTGTGGATGTACAGAACAGCAGCTGACAGGATAAAGTTCAGGCAGGAAAATGATCTCCTGGCATCAAATCGCTCACACATCATTACAAACCTCCCAAAAATATTAGCAGTCAGCACAAGAAAACGTGGGAGTGTGATGAACCAAGACACTTGTGTAAGACACTATTTCAAACAAACTTTGTTTCCACATTCAGCTAGGCTAAAGCAATGTAAACACTACTGTACAGGGAAAACTGAAGAAATCTTGAGCTTTATGCACTCATAATTCACATGATAACTTTAAGTCCCTTTATAGGCACTTATCACTGATAGGTTTTTATAGGTAATTAAATACACTAAATTGTATCATACAAACAATGTGGCGCTGCTAAACAATAAAGCAAAGTTGTTAAACTCATTTTCATTTCAGGGAATATTAGGAAGGTCTTTAAATATAGATAAAATTACTAATTAAACTGTTAAAATAATAAATAGTTTTCTTTAAATGAAAGTTAAAAAAACATATTCAGTACACAGATCAAAATTTGATTGATAATATCTAAATGCACATGTGTTTTCTTGAAGGTTTATTTGGCACTGTAGAGGGTAACATTAATATATATGTAATAAACAGTATTATGCTGAATAAATTTTTTTTAGCAATATTTGTTTAAGCTATTAACGGCATGTTGTCGATGCAGTTCTTACAATACTAACAGGACTAGTAAAAAACAAAGTAATACTGTAAAATATTGCAATAAAGGTCTGAACTTTGAATACCCCACCATTCTCCAAATAATCTGTTCCTTTTCATGATCACAAAGTTCCCAATGTTCTGCAACAACTTCATAAGTAAAATCTAAGAACTCAAGCACCAAATTTCTTTTTTTTTCTTGATGACAAAAGTTTAAATTAGTAAATGAAAGTTTTTATTGTAGAACTGGGTTATAAGTAGAAAAAATAAATTCAAAAGTATCCGTTTTATTACAAACTGAAACAGCAAAATGAAATACAAATAACACATAACTAACATCCTATTTGTTCATGGCAACTTTTCAAAAACATATTCTTAAAGCGATGCAAGTAATTATGGTTTAGAAGTTAGTTAATTACAATTAAGTTGTTTTTTTTATGTGAAAATGCTTCAGCACAAACAGAGTTTATGCATAGTTTCTTCTCCATCGTGAGAAAAATAACGGTGGACCCAGTCGTATGTCTTATTGAATTTTATAGCCTAATTTAAAAAAACAGAAGTTTTAGTTGTTTTTTTTAATTACTTTCAACTTTCACAGCATAACCAAATATTACATCCAGTTCTGAGTAATTCCCACACTGGGCGTACAAGCTGTGCTACAACAACTGTGACCTGATATACTACGCAGCTCTGATTAATAAAACTATCACACCTATAAAACTATTGGTATTCGTTTCAGACTACAAATTGAGTGTTTCTGATCACAACCTCTTTAATTTTAAAAGTGTTTTTGATCTTAAATACTTTACTTTAAAGGGTTTTTGATGCAACGCTACCCTGAAAAAGCCTACCCAGATTACAGAATATTTATTTCCTTTAGGCAGGTTTATTCATAAACCAATAAAAAAACACAATGATTAATAGGGGAAGTACGATATAGAAACCCCTATAGAAGTAGAAAAAAAATGGAATATTTTATTTTTGCAAATTCTTTAGTTTAGTACATTTTATAGACAGTGTCTTTTTAGCCAGTAATGTCCTATTTTAAAAATCCTTTATCATATATTCTGTTAACGCCTAAATTTAATACAGGACAAACACTGCGAACCTTATCAAAATGTAAAATGATCCATACGAGAGTTATTTTAAACGTTGTGTGCAACAAAACAATGTAAGTCAATGGTTTTCCAGCTGTTCCTGTCTGGGTAGGAAGCAAAACACACGCAGACTTCCTTCCTATGATCTGTTCAACAACGTCAGTAAAAAACAAAAAAAATAATCGTTCAACAACAAACAGCCTTTAAGTCTATTCATACATTTAAAACTTTTCTGTCGATTTAAAAGCATTTCTTACCGAGATTTGTGTGTTAGTTGACAAAACCCGGCCCCATAAAGCGAGCTTGACAAAACAGTTTCGGTTTAAAGGATTAACAGCGAGCTAGCTTCAAGCTAACTACGTCCTTCGGTTTCTTCACAACTCGCTCGGTCTCATTAATAAACCACTAAAAAACAGGACACGTCTTTAAAACACAACACGAAACACTCTAGCGTCCACAGAAACCGCGACGTCTGAGTTAAAAGCGGCAGCGACGACGTTAAATCACGGAAACAGGGAACGGCTGCGTTACCGTGTTGCGGCCTCCTCTCTTGTTGTCAAGTTCTGAGCTACTTCCGGGTTCTGCTGCAGCTCGTGACAGGAAGGTGGGGCGTATGAGGCGCACAGACGCTTCTTCTTCTTCTTCTTTTCTATCATGGCGGATCGCAAGCAACTTTAAGGTGCATACCGGCACCTACTGTACATGAGTTTGTAGCAATATTTCTTTACATCAATTAAATTCTATTTTTCAATTTTGTATTCTGAAGATATATAAATAGCGCTTTCCCTAATCTGTAAATATCCAGCATGTCTCCCTCATTTCCCAAAATTCCTTTTAGACTCCATTCCTGACCTGTCCTTCCAACCATTCTTCTCAATTTCTCCCTTTCAGGTTCATATTTTTTACAGTTCATCAATACATCTTCTACATCTTCTTTCTCTCCACATCGTTCACATTTATCATCACTTTTCCTCCCTATCATATACAAAATATCATTTAAATAGGTATGACCTACTCTCAATCTGCTCATTATTATTTCCTCCCTTCGATTTCTCATTTTAATATTTCTAATCAATACTGACTTTTGAACTCTATACAATCTTCTACCCTTCTTATCTTCATTCCACCTTTTTTGCCATTTTTCCATCTCTTTACTTCTAATATGAGATTTCCCTTCCCCTTTCCCAAAAGGAATTGTAATTGTTATTGCCCCGTTTAAAGCCCTCTTTGCTAACTTATCTGCCTTTTCATTGCCTTTAACACCTTCCTGTGCTGGTACACAACAAACCAAATATCAATGCCACCCCTGTGTAATCTAAATAGACTGTGATGAATTTCTAAAACTAAATCTTTCCTATCATTTCCTTCTCCCTGAATACTTTCTAAAACTGCTTTGGAATCTGTGCATATCACCACCTTGTCTGGTCTAACCTCCTCTACCCACTGTAAAGTAAGTATAACAGCCACCATTTCTGCTGTGAAAACAGATAGTTGATCTGTTATTCTTTTAGAAATGTATATTTTAAACTCTGGTATATATATATTCCTATTCCCACACATCCTTTTAAATTTTTAGAACCATCTGAATATATTTTAAGGTAATTACAATATGAGTTTCTTAAATATATATCACTCTTTACCCCTATTTCATTTAAATTCCAATCATTTTTCCTTATAAGAAGTCTCATGTCTACATTTACCTCAGGATATAACCATGGAGGAATAACACTAATGGGATTAAACTGAGCTATTTCCTTATCCTGTAATCCATACATTTGAATCAATTTGTTTATAATCAATCCAAATCCATTACTCTGAAACTTTGAATATTCCCAGCAGTTCTGCAAAATTGTTGAATTTGCATTTTCTTCCACACTACTTTTAATCTTCATCCAATAAACTAGAGCTAATTTTACTCTTCTCATTTCCAGTGGAGTCTCTCCAGTATCTATTAAAAGAGCATTAATAGGTGTTGTTTTCACTGCGCCTGTACATATACGTAAAGCCCCACTTTGTAACGCATCTATCTTTTGTAGTGTTGTTTAGCTGCTGCTCCATATATAATCTATTTTTGATCTCATGAGAGCCCTATATATGTTTAATAATGACTGCCTTTCTGCACCCTAGTTGTTTCCAGCCACAGCCTTTAGTAGATTTATAACATTCTAGTTTCCAAGTTTTCTATATTTGTTTTCCTTCTATAAGAACTATCCAACCATAATACTAGATATTTAATCCTGCTACCCTTTCCAATGGCTGTCCATATAATGTTATTGTTCTTATATCAATATTTCTGTTATTTGTAAAAAACATAAAACAAGACTTGCTTGCTGATAATTTAAAACCCCATTCGTACGACCATTTTTCTACTTTACTAATTGCTTTCTTAATATTTCCTACCAGATGTTTTATATTCTTTCCCCTCATCAATATGGCCCCATCATCTGCATACAGTGCAGATTTTATACATTTATCAGTTTCAGAAAAAATATCATTAATCATGATATTAAATAAGATTGGGCTAAATGCACTACCTTGAGGAATTCCATTTTCCACATTAAATTCTTTTGAATAATCATTCCCAATCTTCACTCTTATTTTCCTATCCAGCAAAAAATTTGCTATCCAATTATACATCTTCCCACCAATTCCCATCTGCTTAATTTTTATAAGTATTCCTTCTTTCCATAATGAATCATATGCTTTTTCAATATCAAAAAATACTACAATCATTATCTCCTTCATTTTTAAAGCTTTCTCTATGTCATTACTGACTCTAGTTAGTGCATCCATTGTTGCTCTCCCTGTTCTAAAGCCACACTGATATCCATTAATTAATTTCTTATGTTCAAGAATAAATCCTAATCTATCTACTATAACTTTATCCATCCATTTACTTAAATGAGAAGTTAAAGCTATTGGTCTATAGTTATTTGGACTGATAGGGTCTTTCCCTGGCTTATTAAATGGTAGAATTGTTGCCCTTTTCCAGCTATTTGGTATTAAACCTTCTTCCCATATTTTATTAAACAATTTTAATATTAATTTAAATGTTACTTCCGGAATCTGTCGAAACATATTATAGCATAATTGATCCTCCCCTGGAGCTGAGTATCCTGTCCCTTTCAATACTGCTTTCATTTCTTTCATGGTTATGTTCATATTTAGTGTTGACATATATATTTTTGACATTTTTCCAATATATTTTTATGCTCTCTAAGTTTTTGAATCTTCTGCCGTCTATGAATGTTTGTAAGATGTTCGCGGCTATTAACTGCAGCAAATGTCTGGCCTAATAAATCTGCCTTATCTTTATTTACAACTAATATCTATTGACCTCTAACTAAGGATGGTATTTTAACATTATTCCTTTTCCCAGTAATTTTCCTAAACATTTACCAAACATTGTGTAATTTTATTTCTGATCCTATTGAGGAACAATATTCTCTCCATGTTTTCTTTTTTGCTTCCTTAATAGTTTTATGAGCCATTGCTCTTTTCTTTTTATATACAATAAGGTTATTGGTTGTTAAATTTTTCTGTAATATTTTAAATGCCTTGTTACAATCTTTAACTGCTCTACTACATTCATCATTCCACCAAGGAACTACTTTTTTCTTACCTTTTACTTTTATTTTTGGTATGCTAGAATTTGCAGCATTTAAAATATGTTCTGTTATCTGACTTTTACATTCTTCAGTGTTCCCTTTAAATGTAACCATATGACTGTTTTTTTCACAATTTATTTTAAATTTTAGCCAATTAGCTTTATTAAAGCACCATCTTGTTAGTATGAAATCTTCTTGCTTGTTTATATCATCATTAATTATTATACTCACCGGAAAATAATCACTAATGTAGACTCACAGTTGACATCCCATTCACACAAACTAACAAGACAGTCAGATATTAATGTAATATCAAGACATGAAACTGTGCTTCTATGTATATTTACTCGTGTACCTTTTCCATTATTAAGAAAAACTAATGACCTTTCATCCATAATTTCTTAAATTATGTTACCATTGTGATCTGTCTTCCTGCTACTCCAAAGACTAGTGTGGGCATTGAAATCACCACACCATAATTCTTTTCTATGTCGTTTCCCTGCCATTTCCTTAAACATTTCACCATCAAGATTTCTACATGGATTATAATAATTAATCATTTTAATATTTCCATATTTTCTTAAATTAAATATTTCTATATTGACACATTCTAATTCTTTGCTTATTGAGTTTTTCTTATAAGCTATTCCATCTTTAATTAAAGTGGCACATCTTCCTCCACTGCTATTACTTCTATCCTGCCTTTCTATGATATATCCAGGGAATCTTAAAATCTAGATTAGGTTTCAACCATGTTTCCTGAATACATATATCTGGAATTATTTCTAATTCATAAACAAAATCTTTTTAAATTCTTGACCATTGGCAATTAAACTTCTTGCGTTCCATTGAATAATATGTAGAACCATTAGAAAAGCTTGGATCCTAGTCCTGAGCATTTTCTGTTGATTCAGTGGCACTCAAAATGGTATGAATCTGATCTGCTTGGATTTCTTTCATATCTAAAAACCTTCCCCCTGCTGTCACTATTGCTTTTATTTTATCACTTTTTTTCTTCATTTGTACTGTAACATTAATAATATGGCACATAAATGCTATAAAGTTTTCTTTTTTCCCCACCATTGTATTTTCACCCACTCTACATTTATGCAAACATGCATTTTGGATATTTGTTGTTGGTACCAAGATTTGTCTCTGATCATTTTGGCCTTGACTTGTATTCCAAGTTGTGTTTCTTTGACCTGTTTCTCCCAACCTCATTCCTTTTGCACCATCTGTCCTTACTCTTTTTAAAGCATCAGCATAGGAAACTCTGTCTGTTATTTTGATTCTTTGAGCTTCTCTGGCTTCCCTTTGTACTTGACATCCACCATATGCTGCGCTGTGTTCTCCTCCACAGTTACAACATATGATTTTAGCATCTTTATCACATTTTCCATATTCATGTGGACCTCCACATCTTGCACACCGAACTTTTCCCTTACAATCCTTTGCAATGTGTCCCATTATTTGGCAAGTAAAACATCTAAGGGGTTTAGAGATGTAATCTCTAACTCTGATGTATCCCAGCTGGATATTTTCTGGCATAATATTTTCAAACTGTAGAATTACTGCCATAGTATCTTTAAGTTCCAAGTCTCTTTTACTTTTAATCCTGGTGGCGTCTATTATTTTCCCTCCTTTGATTTCTTTTTTCACATCCTCCATTGTCATTTCAAGTGGAACTCCTGAAATTACTCCTCTCAGCCTTGCTAAAGATCCAGGAATATGTGTTTTAATTCTTTCTCCCATCAAGGTTTTCATTTTGATTACCTTCTGTTGTTGTGATTCACTGACAGCATGTATTTGCACTCTTCTGTTATTCATGATTCTAGCCGTTTTGATTTTCCCTATTTCCTCCTCTATTGCTTTGGTCAGCTTTATCGGATGAATATTTCCCCCATCTTGCTTAAACTCCACCACGACTTTGAATTCAATGTTCATAGTAAAGTCATCTTGTTCTCGTGAACTCGCCCGTTCGTTTGTTTTTGTCCTTTTGCTCATTTCTGCTCTTGCCTCACTTTCTTCCGACCAACTTCTCGCCCTTTCTTGTCTCTTTCTAAGTGCTCTTTTCATTCGTGCTGATCTTGATATCATCCATTCCATCTCATTTCCACTATTTCCTCCTGATGTAGAAGCCATATTGCTACAGTCAATGTGGAGTTTATGTGATCCACCAAAATCAAATCCTACCGCCTTCGTTTGTTTGCTGCGTTCACTTAGCTTTACATTAATAAAAAAAAACAAGGTATGAGATATTAATGTTATATATTCGCAAACATGAATGGTTTATCTAACAGCTGAACACATGATTGATCAGGTAAGCTTCGAAAGGTGAAATGCTGACTTTTCACCAGCAGGTGTCACTGTTAGCCGGGGTAAATGTAGCCCTGAAGTTTCCATTCACCCGAATGATGGAGACTTAATAAGGACAACATAAATTAATTCTTCTTTATATCAGTGTTCTTATAGATAAAAGAAAGATGCAGCCTTTTTTATATTTCTTAGATACTTTTTACCCTAAAACTTTGTTTTAGTAGTTAAAACAAAATTTTAGTCATGTTTAAAACATCCAAATACATACTTAACTGCACATTTAATATGTAAATGCTTTATGCTTAAGTTTGTTTATTTATTTAATTTGGGTAAATAAAAGAGGATGGATATTATAATAAAGAGTAAGCTAGTCGTCTTCAGCTTGGTTTAAAGGGAGAATTGTTGAATAGGAATATAAATAAGTGTAAATTTCTCATAATAGACCAACAATGACAAAACAATTAACAGCAAAATATAAAAACATAGAGTTACTTGATGTTTCTTATTAAAATGAAAGGTATCAAATTAAAATACAGGCAGTATTGTTTTCTTCTTGACTTCAAATACAGATAAGCCAATGCTACATTTTACTTCTCACATCTATTGTGAATAGAATATGAACTAACTAAAACAGCAACATTTCTAAGAGTAACTAAACATCAGCCAATTATCTCATATTTGGATAACCTTAAGTTTAACTTAACCTTTAAGTTTAGGGTAAGTTTAGGGTAGCAAATTACCAACTGCATTCTTCATACACTATAGCCATTTATATATTTTTTAAATGCAGGAATATTGAGGCACTTTATCGTTGTTATTCAAATTGGAAGTACAAAAGAAGGTTCTACATGTGCGGTTTATTTCACAACATGAAGGTTAAATTGATGTACAGCTGAATAACTCAAGTGATATCTCAAACATACTGCTTTATTATTTCCTACAACACTGGTAAGAAAAATGTCTGTCAACATATCAAAGGAAGAATTGCCGGGCCTCTACAGGTCTGGTTCTTAGTTGGGCACGAAGTCATGTAGGTGATATGTTCATCTGTTAAAAAAAATTCTACCAAAGTGTGAAATGCATTAGAAAATCTGACCAGTCTACTCTCTGAAGAAGCATCGGAGACATGGTTAAAACTAAAATGGAAGTCTTAAACCATAATGACTAATGATGTATTTGGAGGAACTGTGGGAAGTTTGCAACCCTGAAAACCCATCCTGGCTGTGAATTGTTGCCAGAGAGACCGGTGCAATTTACAAAATAGATGGCATCATGACAAAAGAACGTTATGTGGAAATATTCAAGCAGGATGTCAGGAAAAACCCATATAACCAAAAAACAGTAAAACGCAGTGTCCTGTCAAGGAAGCACAAAATTTAAATATAAAAACAACTTACTACCCCAGAAGTTTCCTCATGTATCACATTTTTCCTGTATTGTTTCCTCACTTTTTGTAAACTTATTAGAAAATATCACTGAATTAATAATGACAAATGAATGCTGCAGTTTCAGGCTTTTAGTTACTGTTAATACATTAAAAAAAAATCCTGTATGACACAATGGAAGTCAATGCATTGACAGTTTAACAAATTGGTTCAAACCTGTCTGTAATTTCTGATTTGAAAATAATTAGCAAAACTCTCAAATCTTTATTTTATTGTCTGACACCTGCCTTATAAAACTACTCACAATCCATCAACATGTTTGGATTTTCACCACAAACCAAAATGTCAAATGTATGTAAAAAGAAGGTTGCATCTTTCAACAAGTACACTTTTACATTAAACAAATTAAGTACAGTGCAGTTTGTGGTAAAAAAACAAAAAACAAGTTCCTTAGTATAAATAGTTTTGCAAGGTCCTATAGTATAATCATCATGTGAACAAGGAATAACACAAACAAAAAGACAAAAATACCATAATTTATGGGGCTGCTCCTCAGAACCTTCTGTTTCGTTACACGCCACTGGTCAAAATGTAACATGATTTAAACCAATCAGTGTTTATAATGTATGGAAGGCCATTTCTGCCATTCTAAAGATAAAAAAACAGCTAACTTATATCTTATAATAATGACTTAGAATTTGAGCTGCTGTCTCATATTTATGATTAATTTATCTTAGAAGATATTACATTATATATTACATTATATAATATAACTTGTGACTTAGTTTTCTCATTACTATGAGATATTGTCTCATTATTATGCCTCACCCATCTTAATGAGATGCTACTTCTCAACATGGTCTCATATAAATACAATACTACCTCATAATTATGACTGACCTATCTCATTATTATAAGGTGATATTTTATTATTATGTGAGACACTATATCAGCAATCCTATAATAATAAGATGTAATCTAAGAATTATGACTTAACTATCTCATTATTATGACTTAGTTATGTCATAATAATGAGATACTCTTAATAATGAGATGCTATCTCATTAAAATTAGTTACTGTCTCATAATTATAACTTAGTTATCTAAATATTGTGAGATAATATGTCATTGTGACTTATCTATCTCATAATTATGAGTAATAATGCATAGATTTGTTGGTAAGTTAAGAATCAATGTTTAACTCAATGTTTTATTGCTGGCTGATGTCATGAAGTAAAACATGCTGTAGATGCGCAGTAAAGCCACGTTTTGCGCAGAGGACGTGCGCACATCTGGAGGAGGACCTTCCCGTGGAAAACTCATCTCTCACCTTCTCTTCGTGGACGTCGTCCACACAAACTGCAGGCAGTCTGTGAGAAAAGAAGGGAGGCCAAACTTTGAAGCTAGTGCCAGCGTTTATCTATCTGTCTATCAGCTTTCAGGACTTCGGACGTGTTTCCTCTCTCGTTATTTGAGTTTTTAACTCAGTGGAGCGTCTGTGGCGCAGAGAAAGTGTGCAGAGCGCTCAAGACCGTCCATGCGGAGTCGACTAAACGTTTCCTGCCACGTTTTCAGCTTTTATCCATCTGTTTTTGCCCGGCTTTCCCCTCTTTTAAACAGTCGTCGTTGTATCTTTTCTGTGGGGGAAGTCTCTGGGAGTTGCTCTGCAGAGTCTCCACAATGTTGCCGCTGTTGCTCAGCCTGGCCTGCTGCTGCTGTTGCCTCCACTCTGTCAACGCAAATGTCTTAAAAGCTGAGGTAAGTGAGGGGAACAGTGGGGTTTATAAATATCACGCAATGCTTTCTATGCATTTACTGTAACAGGGTTTAGTTTTTCTGATTCTTAAAGCTGAGCATTGAGTTTCATGGGAGGAAGTCTCTGCTGAGCTGCTTTGTTCCTATAGAAAGAAAAAAAGGAGGGGGGGGGGGTATTAGGTTTCATCTGCCAATCTGGACTGTACAAACAACAGAAGGTTGCTCTGTGAACCTGACATATAGAGACTCCAAACCAGTTTAGTTGCGCCTTAAACATACACCTACCATCTAATCATGTGTAACGTTTGTGAAAAAAGTTTATCAGTCTTTGTCTTCTTTATGTATCCTTTGTGTCATTCCTGCAAGTTTACAGTGTTCACATCGTAAGAAATGCTATACATTATTTCTACTGTACACATTTTTTCCAGACCCAAGCATCCGGATTTCTAGATAAGTTTTTTCTTGCCATTTAAAAAATATATAAAAACAGTGACTCACTATGAATGTATAGCATATGTTTTTAAAGATAAAACATACCGAACAGAGAAACTGTAAGAAGGTGGATGGATGGACCATTAAAACCAGGGACCTCCGACCTTAATCATCAAAATTTCCCTTTCTTGCAGGTTTTAGATGCAAGCCTTCTCCAAAACCGTTGACTCAAATCCCCAAATTGTCTGTTTTGCATGCCATAAAGTTTAGAAAAGTTTATTTGATTCAGTTGTGTTGTTGCAGGGATGCATTTAAAACCTGCAAGACTGTAGATCTTGAGGACAAGGATGGGAGACCACTGATTTAAACAACGGGAAGGGACTGAAATCTGTTGATTGATACATATACAGAATGATTGATTGATTGTTATCTGACTGGTTTTCCAGACTGCTTGGGAACCCTAAACTCGGTCACCATAATTCGAAGCATATCTGAACTGTTTCTGCAAAATATGCAACGTTCAGTCCAGACAAAATAAAAAAAATAATAAAGTCATTTTTCTCAGAGACTAAAATCATATTTTCTTGTAATTAATAAGAATATTCAAGCTCACTGGACACATTTACAAGAGGACGCGTTGCAGTTTTCACCGGACACAGGATGCATGAAAGAGCCTAAGGAGACCTTAGTCACTGACCTCAAGCAGCTGGCGTGTGAGTCAAGCCAGACGAGGTGGATAAGTCAGCCAGTTTACGAGAGGCCTGAAGCGCGCACACACACACACACACACTGAGACACTGATGAATGTCTGTAAACAACAGCGAGAAAAACAGCTTGCTTCAGGGCTGCAGAGTGGGCACCTGAAAAAGTCCCTGCAGCAACACATTTAGTCAGTGGGATGATAACGCCCGAGGTCAGTTTTACAGCACAGATTCGATTAGAATAGCTTTTTTTGTTTGTTTGTTTGCAGATGTTGTTGTAGAACGAAGAGAGGCCTTAATTATGGCTTTAGGCTTACATCAGTCCACTGAAACCTGTAATCAAACGTTTGATACATCCCTGTTTGGGCTGGACCAAACAACGACAAGATAGCAGCATAAGAACATAGATGTTCAACTATAAGGAAATGATTCTTTTTTTGCAGTGTTTAAAATGAACAAAAACCGTAACTTAGATTTTTTTAAATGCTGAATTGGCAAAAAAAAAAACAGTCTTGCGGTTCATCTGTGTTTCTCAACATCAGACGTTGCCTCCATGACTTCATCGTGACGAGTAAACACGGTTAATCCCTGTTGAGTGAAAGGAGGAGTCCTACAGAGAGAGAAACCAGGCTTCAGGATTCTCAGAAAAAAAAGAAACACTTTTCCAGCATCTGTTTTCATTCACCTTTTTTTGCCTTGTGGAAGATTTCTTGACTTGAATTAAAAAGTTTAGTTGAAGCTTGCAAGCAGAGGAAGTGGTCGGCCATGAAAACCGCATTTCCTACAGCGGGGCTTTGACCTTTACTGGCAAATTTTGACACTTCTTTTGTTATTCCAGTTTTTATTCTGACCACATGCGGACTGCATTGCTTTTATCACAACTACTGATGTTTGCTACAGGATCTGTCGCCTGCTGATCTGACAGACAGCTGCTGTCACTTTGAAAATAATCATCTGGAGCTGGTTTAATTGGAAACTGATGCACTTCAATGGAGCTCGATCTTTGCTTTGTGTTTCTAGGGAAATAAAAGGGTTGTTTGATGAGAGGACATCAACGGGGAAAATATGTGTTTAATGGATGTAGAGGTGCATTCTTACACGATTCTGATCAGAAACCACTTTGCTTTGAGGGTCCTCAGGTGGTTAGATTTGGATCAGCTGTACAGATATGCTGACGCAATGTCTGGATTAAATGCATCTAAATCAATTTTAAGCACAACTTAAAAAAGTTGCTTCAACTCTAGAGTAACAAACAAGGGAAGCACTGGTTGACCTGGCATGTAAAAAATCCCTCATTTAAACCTAAACTTAGTGAGTTTACTTCTTAACGTTAAAGGGTTGTTAGTACAGCTAGTGGTATTGTTTATTCTCTGTTATGAACATTTAGAAGCAGGGAAAAAACACGAAATTTTTGTTTATTTAGTTCATCTGGACCCTTTTTTCCTCCTTGTTTCGCAGCAAGAGTGAACCTTGTCTCAATGTTTGTGACCTTTCAATTTAAAAACTGGACTTCAAGTTGGACAGATCTCAACAAAGTTCCACAAATAGATAAACAGAAGTTTACGACAGTTTGTGATTCTACTGTAAACAACAATAAAAATGATATTATAAGCTCTACATGAAATTGACATTTGAAAAATATCACTACAAAATCTTAAATAACTTTAGTTTCCATGATTGCATTTTCACACCTTCAGTTTGTACTTACCTATTTTCGTTTGCCTCCATTTGCACCTAGTAAGGGTTACCACTTCATGCCTCTTTACTTGATTATTGCATACAAGCTTTTCTTTGTTTGCTACTTTAATAGACTATAAAGGTGAACGATCACAGGCAACATCATGTATCTAATATATAATTTAATCAACTCAATATTTCTTTTTCTATAATATATTCAGTTGATTGTGTTTCAGAACAGTATTTGAGGGATTTACCTTGTAAAATATGAAAGGTTTTCCCCTTAAACTACAATAAATGAGTAACCTTCTGCTGATTAATATTATTTGTTGCAGAAATGTAACATTTGTTTCAGTAGATCGTGAACAGATTGGAAAAAAAATGTAAAAATTGAAAACATTGTTCTTTTTTTTTTTTTTTTAGAATGATGTTTGTTCTGACGAATATTAATCAAGTTAGCTGAGCACAATTTGTATCATCGTCACTTTCATTGACTTCCTCTCTTTCTATCTTTCAGATTTCACATAATAAATGAATCACTGAGCTGTAATATAAAGTTTTAGTTTAGCATCTTTCACGGCAGAGCAAACAACTCACCCACGTATATTATATTATATTATAACACGTATATTACTTCAAATAATTACTTTAAAAAAAAATAATTTTTATTGAGCCATAATAATTTGTACTGTAAATACCCAGTTGCATACATTTACATATATGCTGACTGCACTTTATTAGCGGGAAACTTACTACCCACATGCAACATTTTTGTTGCATATAGGTAATAATGTGTCTTTTTTTGTTTTATCTTATTTAACATTAAAATCCAATGCAGGCATCGGTAATTTTACACATTATGAAGCATCAAAGGGCCCTAAAATAAATACAAATAAAAATACCATGACTCGTTTAATGGTATAATCAAATAAACCATCATTCAAAACAGTTGTTTAAATTAAATCAGTCTGAATCTGCTTTAAATACTTTGGAGCCTGTTTCTGGCCTGAGGAGAATGTTTGCCAGCATCAATAGTGGGAGCTTTAATGAGGGAATAAGGTGAAGCTGAAGGATGTTTTATTTCATATTGCATTTTATTTAATATTAAATGCAGTTTTAAATTATTAGAGTTAAAACTCAATTTCCAAACACTGAGGACTGTTGACAGATAGGATTTTCAAAGAGTTTGAGTTGTTTTCCAAATGCTGTGTTGGAAAAACATGGAATCCATCCATCGTCTATACTCACTCATTTCTGGAGGGTCGTGGGGCGGCGGTTGTCTCCATCATCCTATAAATATTTCATTTAAATGCTACTAAAACATTGAATTAAAATAAACAAACTGTATTTCCTATAAAAAAAAAAAATAATAAGGAAATACTTTGTGCTACTTTGAGTTATGTTTGTGTTTTATTCGTGTGAAAAGGTCATAAAACTCATAAAACTGGCTTTTTGTGGTATTAACATTTACAGTTATACATTTTATGGAAAGAATGATCTAGTAGGCTGCAGTATTTGATCTCTTTGACCAGGATATGTAAAAAAAAAAAACTAAAAAAACTGGAACCCGTTGTTGATGTGAGCGCTAACTAGCCGAATGGTGCCAAGAAAGAGGCTAATATAAAAGTCGGCCACTCATGAGCTGAATTCTGTGTTTTTTTCCACTGGCACGGAGAGTCGGGAACAACTGACTAAGGCCCTTAAATTTAAACACAGCCCAAATTCCAACTCTGCATTTTACTTTTTGTTTCTTTCCGAAGTGTATCTGTTTTTCAGATCATCTCCTCCTGCCTCTACATGTTTTCTCCACCGCGCAGTGAGATTAAGAAAGGCGTTTGGCTAATCTCTCTCTCTCAGCTCGAGAGAGAGAGTATTGTTTGGGTTCATGTTGCACAAATGGCGACCTCCAACACGTCTGCTTTTTCTGACACAGTTATCAGGAAACATAATAACTATAAATGTGTTTGGAGTTAGTTTTTTAGTATTATTATTATTTCATCAGGTCTAAAAAGCTTTCTGGAACTTGTGGTTGGCTTTTTATTTTGATTTGCGGAAAACAAACCATTTTCACAAGCATGTGAGTAATTTTGTGTGGCACCCGCCTAAAGGTCCTGTGATGTGTGACAGCCAACAGGGAAATAACGTTTACCACGCAAAACATCATGGTCACAGTACCAATTTGTGGTTTTGAAATATTTGGTCAATGGTTGATGCGCAGACAGATTAGAGGCTTGTTCTTCAAGAAGGGTCCCTGGTTTTTCACTTCTCCCTCTCTCAGTTGTGGGCTTGTTGCAGACATTAGGTTTGTTCGTGAGAAAGATGTTATTGTCATTAAGAAATGCTGG
>JAVLVB010000031.1:1162188-1172562 GCA_032876305.1 Orestias chungarensis
GATAGATAGATAGATAGATAGATAGATAGATAGATAGATAGATAGATAGATAGATAGATAGATAGATAGATAGATAGATAGATAGATAGATAGATAGATAGATAGATAGATAGATAATACTTGGACATAAGTTGTTTTCGTGTGATTGATTGTGATCTTAAAAGTAGATTGTCCAACTCCAGCTCTCTAGGACTGGTGTCCTCCTTGTTTTAGTGTTAAGTGTTTATGCCCTAATACAGGTGATTTAAACAACAGAATCACCTCCTTAACACATCACCAATTTCTGCAAAGACCTGGAAATGAACCAATCGCCTGATTCGGGTCTGTTACACCAAGGAAACAACTAAAACATGGAGGACTGGCATTGGACACCAGTGTCCAATTTAAAACAGGCCAAGAGTTTTGCCGTTTTTTTTTCAGTTCATACCGGAGAAATATCTTATATTTTACATTGTATATTTTATATTTTATTTATATGTTACTTTGAAGTATCAGTAAGAAACAAATGTAAAACTTAATAACGATAACAGAATTAACTTGTTGTAATTTTAAAAGAGACAGTTTCTTTGTGTTCTGTTTTACAAGAAAATATCATTCAAAGAAAATGTTGTACCTTCACATTTTTAGTGTTTTCTTATCTTTGTTTATATGGTTTGTATTTGTTTCGGCTTTTTCTTTGTTCTTATTTATGCTGCAGTCAATCCGATTCAGATTCTCCTGCTCATTGAACAAAAAATGCTTATTCAGAAATATTTTTACTGGATCAAGTTTATGACAGGGTTACAGAATCTATACATAACATAGATGTTTGACTTCCAGCATCTGTTCTAGGATTGAGCCCCTCTCCTTGCTGGTGTTTTATATATATATATATATATATATATATATATATATATATATATATATATATATATATATATATATATATATATATATATATATATATATATATATATATATATATATATATATATATATATATATATATATATATATATATATATATATATATCTCTATCCAGACCACACGTCAGAGTCAGACCCAGCATTGTGTTTACCAAACTATCAGCAAGCTCTTTGACCACACATGGCTGTGTAGTAAGCTATCTTGCCAACAATGGCCGCCATGTAGAAGGCTGAATAAATAGGAGCTTTGATGGAGGCTGCTGGGAGTTCCAGTGGGGGAGAGGGGGGCATGCTGGGATACCTGGAAGGCCGACCGGAGATGGCAGCGGCGGAGCGCGGAGTATTTGGGAGCAGTGGAGAGAAGTGGAGGTCTTGATGGTTTGTGGGAAGGCTGTTTTTATAGAAGCGGCCACGTCATCAGGCTGGAGCCGCAGCGCACACTAGGCGCAGTCAGCTCGGAGACAGAGAAGGTAAACTTGTGAGAGCCGGTGGATGAAATAAATTCACTAGGTGCTTAAATAATCCTGAGAAATCCCGGAGAACTTGTTAGACTGAACAAGCAGTGATGGAGAGAACGGCGGGGATTAGGCGCCCCTCTGCAGCCTGTCATAAATGAACCTTGTTCTCTGGCCTCGCTGCCCAACATGTGACTAACAGTAGCTGTGTGTGCACAGGTTGTGTACTTTACGGCCCGGTAGTCCAAGTCCGTTTCTACATTTCCATCCCTTCCCCTTTCTTTTTTTGCCTCGTCTTTCTTGTTTTTGGAGTTGGGCCTAAAGAGAAAAGCTGGTGGAAAAAAAGAAAGATAGCTGAGGTTTAGATGATGCTAAAGAGGGAATTCGTCTGAATGTCACCAAATAATTTGTGGCAGAGACTCGAATGTGCGTTGCCTCAGTGGAAACGTTAAAACACAAAAATCTGGCCATATTGGAATAAAGACAAGATTGCCACGGAAACTCACAGACAAGTCAGAGAGGAAACACAACAAATATATATGCTCTGAGATCAAAAACGCCATCTTACTGCAGCAGTTGCTTTACTTAAGAAGAGACAGGGAAGCTGGTTTTAGCTGATGGGACAATAAATTATGATAAATACCAAGAAATTCTCCAATAAAACTGTTAAAGGCTGCAGACGACCAAAGACTGCAGCAGAGCGTCGCCTTCAGATGCCACAATGATCCTACAACATACAGCAAGAGCTACAATGGAATAATCAAGATATAAAAATATGAATCTATTAGAATTGCCTAGTCCAGACCTGAATATATGCTAGCAGGGTTTCTCCTTCCAATCTGACTGAGCTGGCGGTGTTTAAAAAAAAAAAAAAAAACACAACAAAAAATAAGAGCAAACATTTCTCCAGAGCTCTAGATGTGAAAAACTGATATAGATACCCCCAAAGACATTCAGCTGTCATTAAAGCAAAGAGTAGGTATTCTAAACATTGACAAAAAGGGTCTGAATACAGATGCGTACCAAACTATTCTGTTTATTTTTTTAAATAACATAAAATATGTGAAAATTATGAACAGATAAGTAATTAAACATGTCCCAGGTGTTGCATATTCTCTATAGTTCGGAAGTTGAAAAAAAAAAGAAAAAGAGTTTAGACTAAATAAATGTGCATCATAGAAACGTTGCCCTCATAAAAACAGCAACTCTGTTTTACGTCTAAGTCTTTCAGAATAGTCTAAATTAAATATGCCACTATTCTTTTCTTTACCCTTTCTTGCATTTCTTTGAATCTTAAACCCTCTTTTTTTCTGGCAGCGTCTTGGTAGACCACTAGCTGTAAGCGATGGAAACAAAGGACGAACCGTTTCATGTGCCAACACAAATACTTGGTGGTTTTGGATGACACGTCGGCGGACGACATCAGAAAAATTATGGCTGCTGGTAGAGCTCAGGGTCAAGCTTTGAAGAACCCAAATGTTGCAGAAATTTTACTTTTTCCAGCGTCAGGTCAGCCAGTTGTCTTTTGGCATCGATTGTCTAGACAGATTTCTGGGTCACGGTGACTAAAATGACATCAGTGTTTGCAGAGTGCGTGTTTAATTTGGCCTCGGTTTCTCAGTTTCTCATTCTAACCCACAATAAAGTTTCCCTCAACGAGTTCAACATACATCAGTGAACGTTTTAGATGTGGGTGTCGCCTTAAAGAGTTTGTAAGCCGGTTAATGAATCCCAAGAAAGGAATAGGGCTGTAACTTTGGCGATCTTTGTTAATATGCTGGTGTTAGTTAATGAGGTTATTTTAACACGGAGACACAAACCATTTACTTTGCAGCATTTCCATAAAGTTTGTATTTTTTTATTAAGTTGACGGAAGCAGGTCTAGACAACCTCTGAGAACCAAGGCGGATCAGAACAACGGCTGGGATTTTCACAAATGAGGCCAAATCCTGTTTTCTGCTAAATAACATGATCATGTTTCAATAGGATATTTTTTTTCCTTTTTAAGAAATCCTTGATGGAAAAAATGTTGTGCCATGATTCATATCACTTGTATATATTTTCACCCATATTTGAAGGACTTAAGTGAGCTTGCTCTATCATCATCTCTGTTTTATCCAATTCAAGCCAGAAATTATAACTTATAATGTTCGAAAATACATGCCGAGATGTATAGTAACACTGTAACTTCATTAAATATCTAACGTTAACTAGATTAAAGAATATATACATAATATCAATAGTTTGTAAAAGGAGTTGAACAATTAAAGGGAAACATTTAGAAACCCACAAGAAAATTGAATAAAAAAATTGATCTTAAAACCAATTTGCTTTTAAAAATATGCACATATATTATGTTTTTTCCTTTATGTCAAATTTAAATGTTATATTGTTGTGAGCCAATGTTGGTTCTTTTTTTACATACTGGTCCAATTAGTAAAACTGCCAATGTTTACAGATGTGTTTCAGGTGAGCAGCGATGTGGTGGCGGGATCGCTTTTACACTGAAAGTTAGATAATGATACACAAATGATGTCTTCATTTATTTGGAGACAAAATTATCCAACTGAACAAGCCTAGTTATGCAACCTTACGCAACACTGTAGAAGCATTTTGACTAATTCTTTACGCTGACATAATTTAACTCAGTAACGCATATGGCACCAATTTACTACAGACCTTGTCTCAAGGCACTTTAATAGAGCATCAATTCAAAATTTGAAGTCAGTTTTAACTCCAGGCTCTTAAGTGGACAATAGAAAATGACAAAGGCAGTACGTTATTCAAGCCCTGAAGAAAAAACTAGCTTTTTCGCAATTGCGCTGCCACCACCATGTTTCATGCTTAAAACAATTTTCAAATGATGCTTGGTTAAATAAATTATAACCCAGTAATCAGGGCTGGGTTTAGCTATGGAAACTAAATCAGTTACGTTGTCATTTAAATTTAAGTAGGGGTACTTTTACATGATGTTGATTGCCCAGACTCAAATTATTATTTTTTGCCTGTAACACAAGTTTGAATGTAAGGATTTTCGTTTAATCAGTCTCTCTGTTCTCTGTTGTGCTGATGCCTCACTTTTGCAGGCGTGGTTGCAGCAGTACGGCTACCTTCCTCCAGGCGATGTCAGGGCCCAGGCCATCCGCTCCCCCAAGTCTATTGAGACGGCGATCTCAGCCATGCAGAGGTTTTACGGACTCACTGTCACCGGAGAAATAGATGCATACACGTTACAGTAATTACTGCGTTAATCATTCAGTCATTTGGGGAAATGTTGGGAATTTAATTTCAATTATATATGGGTCTTATTAGAGCTTATAAATAGATTGATTTAAACCTTGCATGGGGAAAAATTAAAGATGATAAGAGTATATATTTTAATTTACTATACATATCAATCAAACGTGTCTGAATATTTGAGCTACACCATTGTTTATACTGTTTGCAGAGCAATGAGTCGGCCGCGCTGCGGTGTCCCAGACAAGTTCGGCCCAGAAATAAAAACCAACCTGAGGAGAAAGAGATATGCGAGGCAAGGTCTGAAGTGGGACAGCTCTGAGGTCACCTTCAGGTCAGAACTCATGCTTTGTTTGATCTTACATGCTGTTTTTCATAATATGTGTAAAGATGCCGTAACAGTAGAGGTCTGCAACCCCCCCTTCTGCTTTGCTCTTCAACTGTTCTGTACACCGCTCTCCCCACAGTATAGAGAACTACACGCCCAAAGTGGGCGAGAGAGCCACGTATGAAGCCATCCGAAAGGCCTTCAAAGTGTGGGAGAACGCGATCCCGCTGACCTTCAGAGAGATCCCCTTCAGCCAGATCAGAGGCAAGGTCAACAAGTATGCCGACATAATGCTCTCCTTCGCCGATGGCTTTCACGGCGACAGCACCCCATTCGACGGCGAGGGCGGCTTCCTGGCACACGCTTACTTCCCTGGTAATGGCATCGGCGGAGACACGCACTTTGACCTCGCCGAACCGTGGACCACTGGGACTGTGGATCAGGGAGGTAAGAGGGAAACGTTCTACTTCTGCTGTCATATTTAAATCTCTATCCCTCACTTCTCATATTTTCGCTATGTCTCTCTGCAGGAAATGATGTTTTCCTGGTGGCGGTCCATGAGTTGGGTCACGCTCTGGGTCTGGAGCACTCAGGTGACCCAGCCGCCATCATGGCCCCCTTCTATCAGTGGTTCGAAACGGAAAACTTTCAGCTGCCGGACGATGACCGCAAAGGCATCCAGGCCATTTATGGTTGGTGTTAACTTACAGAACCATGTATTTATTAATTGTTATTCAGAATATTAAAATAAATTGTCTGGAAACTCTGATCAATCTTTTCTGGTCTGAACAAGTATTATAAACGAAAATAGCAGCATGGAAAACAATAATAAATAACAATAATAAATAATTTTGTTGCTAAATTTTGTGTTCTTTCACTATTTCATTTCTTATTTGTGTCCTTTGTCTGTGTTTCCAACTTTCTGTCGTTGTCCTTTCTTTTTTTGCTGTAATCTTTCTTTTCTTCCTTCCTTACTGGTCTCATTTCTGTCCTATTCAGTTTATTTATGTAGCGCCGATTTACAACACAATTTGTCTAAAAGCACTTGACATGAAAATCATTTCACTCCATTCAAAAATACATGATAAACAAATCAGTTTAAAAGTTTCAATCTAAGGAAACCCGGCCAATTAAGTTGAGTCATTGACTTGCAGCATTCTGTCCTCCTGGATCAAGACCAAAACAATAGCTAGCTTCCTAACTTCTTTTATAAACCAGCCGAGTGTAAAAATCTGTTGCCTACCTTGTTGGTGAATCGATCAAACTAACTATTTCTTATTCCTTCCTCATTACCCTCCTCACAGGTGTCAAATCTGGAGTTCCTCCTCCTCCCCCTCGTCCCACAAGGCCTTCCAAGCCTGACAGACCAGATGAAGGTCCTGACGTTTGCGAGGGTCACTTTGACACCATTGCCATCCTAAGAGGGGAAAAGTTTGTCTTTAAGGTACAAGAAATGTTTCACATTAGCCTGATTTTCTGCAACCTTAAGCTGAATCTTACTTCTTTTGGTTCTTTTCAGACCTTTGAGAGTGTTTGGTAATGGAAACCTCTGTATACTGTATATCTGTCTGTATGTGTTTGCAGGACAAGTGGTTTTGGCGTTTGCGTAATAACAAAGTCTTGCCTGGCTATCCCAGGCCCGCAGCTCAGTTTTGGAAAGGTCTTCCTTCAAACATTAATGCTGCCTACGAGAATAACGATGGAAAGTTTGTCTTCTTTAAGGGTAAGAAATTCATGGAATTAGGATAAATGGGACTCTACTTCTCCTCATCTCTATTTGTTTATGTGAAATCTTTATCTTCTTGTGTAGGTGACAGATACTGGGTTTACACTGAGGCAACCCTGGACAAGGATTATCCAAAGAACCTGAAAGACCTCAGCTCTGGTCTCCCCAAAGATAAGATAGACGCTGCGCTCTTGTACACGCCAACAGGACAGACGTACTTCTTCAGAGGAACTGAGTGAGTTTTACTTCTGTTTTCATCAAGTCCTTTTCACATGTAGCTTGAGAAAACTTGGAAGTTTTCAAAATGCTCTTCCCCAAATATTCTAAAGGCAAATACTTTTGTACACTGGTACAGATATGTTGCCCTCCTCGTTAGAGCTTCGGATTAATGGATTAAAATGTTAACGCAGGAGCTTAATCTCTCTATGAACATTTTAGAAAAGTTAAAGTTAGAAAAGTAAGATGTTATAAAAACAACTACACTAAAGCATTGGTCCTTCTTTTTAAGTAGGAACATTTAATCATAAGTCCCTGTGTCTCTGAGACTGTGGCTCTAATTTGTTCCCATTGACTTTGGGAACCATATTAGAGCACGAGTCTATTTTAATTTGAAATTCTCAGCACTGGCAAATGTGTTTTTGTGGATGTTCCAGCAGGATAAATCTATGAAACACTCAGAAATGGTTCACCAGACATGGGACTGTGACTGCTAAAGTATATAGTTGATTTTAACATACATTTTTTTTCCATTTACTTCCTAAAAGAGCTCTTAAAAACTCAATCTAAACTTAGATAGAGTGTATTGCATCCCTCAATACACTTGATATTTACACTGTAGTCTTTTTTGTCAGTTTGCATTAATAGCGTGCTGTCGTTTATGTAAATCTAGATACTACCGCTTCAACGAACAGACAGGCAGAGTGCACAACGACTATCCGAAGCCCATCAGCAAATGGAGTGGAGCCCCGGATAATATTAAAGCTGCATTTATGAGTGAAGATGGATGTAAGTGCTCCCATGATCACTTTTACCAAGTAGATTGGGTTAATCGTCCAAAATTAACATTTCTCCTCTTTATTGTCTATGTTGGTTTAGCTTACACGTATTTCTACAAGGCCAATAAGTACTGGAAGTTCAACAACCAGCACATGAAGGTGGAGTCTGGATACCCCAAGTCGGTGCTGCGCGACTGGATGGGCTGCGAAAGCGAGGAGCCCAAGAAGGGCCGGACAGTGATCATCATCGAGGAATCGGAGGGAGGCTCCTGGGTGGCGGGCGTGGTGATCCCTCTCCTCCTGCTGGTGCTGGTGCTGCTCACGCTGGGAGCGCTGTTGTTCTTCAGGAAGTACGGCACGCCCCGACGCCTCCTCTACTGTCAGCGGTCGCTGCTGGACAAGGTTTAGATGGAGCGACGGGAGACTGAAATACATACTGCACAAAGAGGGACAGAGTGAAATAGCAGTAGGCGTCTGGAGGAACTGAGAGCGCGATAAAGGTTAAAACCCGATGGGGAGAAAAAAGAAGAACGATGCAAACAGCAGGAAAGAACGACTGACTGGGGGCTCAAAGGGGGGAGGGGTGACGTGTTGGGAGGTTTGTAAGTGCAACAGAAAAAAAGACCATGAAACTGAAATCAGGAAAAAGTATATATGTATTTTAACTTTTTCAAGTTCTGTTTGTGTTGAGAAACTCAGACCTGCATTAAAGAAAGGACCATTCCTCATCAACAATTTCCGACTAAATGCCAAACTTTCCTTTTTATCTCGACGACTCCAGCTGAGCTGCTGCCTGACTCATCTTGTCTTCAAAGCACTCGTTTCTGTGCATCTTTCCTCAGAGTTTAAGCATCTTTACGTTGTTTCCTTTACCTTCCGCAAGAAAACATTTTTACCTTGGCACTGTTGCTTTAAAGTTGATGCTAAAATGAACGCTTGATACAAAACCAGCACAAAAAGTTAGTTTACCTAGAACTCTGCGTCCAATCAGATCCAGGATTACAGTGGGAACCTGATATTTATATACACCACAACTGTTTGATCCTTTTCTGTTTCAGGATAATAATGCAGAAGGCTGTTAATCTTTAGTAGTTTTTTTCTTAATTTCTTGAATTTAAGATGTTTTGTGAGTCAGGTGCTTCCACTCACCTTTTCAGCTCATTCAATACATTTCCTTAACAGCTAAAATATCTGTTGCAGCCAATTTAGGACACCAACTTATTTCTTAGGTACTTTTGATAAGAGTTTAGGGATTTAATGTGGAGGCAGATTTGCATACCAGAAGTCAGAAAACTACTATTAAACAACATAGTTAGTATGTGTCTCTTATTTTGCCATAGTATATAACAGATTGAAAGACAACTCTGTATTTCCAATCTATAAAACACTGTAAAGCAAAGCTACAATTAGAAGGTCAAAGGACAGACATCAGAAAAATCTGAGACATAACTCGGATATAATGCTTATAAAACACATACCATATCAAAAAGTGTCTGACACTGACTCAAAAAATGTAATTCTGTACCAAGGTGTCCAGTCCTGACTTTAAGGCATGTTTCACTCAATAGGCTTTAATTTTTAATAAAAAATAATTAAGGTTGTGTCAATTTGGAAGGCCCATTTCTCCTGAAGCTTTAACTTCCTATTACATAAATATTTCCATGGCTTCTTCATTACTGAACGGGCTTTCAGCCCATCAGTGTAAAGGTCAAGATCTCTCTTTCAATATTCCATTTTTTAGCAATAATAAACAATGTTGTTAACTGTTACTGTCCTAAAACAGGAAAACCTTGATCTGATTTAATGTCAGGCTGTGAGAAATCAACACAAAAACGTTGTGCTTTTGTACAGTGTAGGTAAGTATCTGTTTTCTACTGTAAATCCAGATTTAAAAGTTAGGCTTTACACAGGTAATGTTTTAGCAGTTGGAATATGATTTGAAAAAAAGGTTTGTAAAAAATATATATAATTCAAAAAAAGGTACTAAAATGTTTTTTTATGTGGGTACTAAGGTTTTTTACAGCTCTGTTTTCCTTTTTCTGATTTAAAATGCTCATTTATTATTGGCATTGGGGTTATTATTGTTGTTATCATTTGTAAAAGATTTATGGATTTGATGGAGTTGTGTGTAACAGCTTGTGACCTATGGAGGTTAGTATTAACTTATCCAGACTTGAACTTTTTAATCAGTAAGTTAGACTTTATATGAGATGCTGGACATGATAAATCCCACAAATTACTCCAAAAGACAAAATATACATAAAATAAACTTCAGTTGCGTAGCAATTCTTGTAATATATATTAATCTTTATGCATTAAGATGTGTACAAAAAAAATGAAAGACTCAGTGCCAGCAGTCAGATGGAAAATTGATGCTTAAATGTGATGCTTTAACTTGAAAAATTATCCAAAGTTTCCAAAAACATGGTGCAATTTTTTTATTTCATTTTATTTGAAATTGTTATTATAAGTATAATTATTGTTATTGTTGTTGTATTCTAAAAGTTCAAATTTTTGTCTTGGTTTTATGTGTTGTCATTAGGAGTCCTGCTGGACAGAGGCGTTAACATGACAATGTTAGAAATGAAGCCCAGCTTCCATTCAGATCAGATCAATGTGAGTTCAGGGAGTTTTCTATAACAAACAGGTTAAAAATCACTCAGATGTTGACACAGATTATCATACATCCTGTTTATGAACTTCACCTCAGATGGTGCTCAGTTGTTT
>JAVLVB010000031.1:1176746-1202936 GCA_032876305.1 Orestias chungarensis
GATGGTGTTAAATGCAGAGGTAAAATCCACAAAAAGGATTCTTACATAAGTCCGTGGGCTGTCTAGGTGTTCTAAGATGTAGTGCAATCCCATGTTGACTGCATCATCCACCGACCTGTTTGACCGGTAGGCAAACTGCAGAGGGTCCAGCAGGGGGCCAGTGATGCTCTTGAGATGTGTCATGACCAGTCGTTCAAAGAATTTCATGACCACAGATGTTAAGGAAAACGGTCTATAGTCATTAAGTCCTGTGATGGAGGGTTTCTGGGGAATTGGGATGATGGTGGAGCGTTTAAAGCAGGATGGGACTTCACACAGCTCCAGTGACTCGTTAAAAATCTTTGAAAAAATAGGAACCAGTTGGTCAGCACAAGCTTTGAGACATGACGGTGAGACTCCATCTGGGCCTGGTGCCTTCCTGGTTTTTTGTCTTTTGAACAGTCTTCTCACGTCCATCTCACCTATTTGTAATGCAGATTGTGTGTCCATGGTGGAATGTGTGGTGATAGCTGAAGGTGTGATATGAGCTGTTGATATGCAGGGATGGAGGATGGGTGTGAATGTGTCCTTCTCAAACCTACAATAGAAAACATTAAGGTCATCAGCCAGGTCTTTGTTTGCCTCGATAGAGTTGGGTGATCTCCTGTAGTGGGGGATGATTCAACCTAGCAATTTATCGGATGAGAAAGAAACAAATAAGGACATTTTCCTGTTGATTGTCAAACCACCGTCACTTTAAACTATGACAAAATTCTCACAGTTTGATTAATCACTTCCTCAGACAAGCTGCAGTTGGTTTAACTATTCCATGTTTCTGATGCTAACTGTATCCGCATTAGAAAGATAAACAGCTATATACAGCAGGTAGTTAAAATATATGCATGTAGTGACTTTTACCAGAAAACCGCAGATAAATTTAAGATTTTCCATTTTATCATATGAAATCATGAAGCCAAATTTAAGTTTGTTCCAGATATCATACTGAAACACAGTCCGAGAGCTGAATATGCTTAGGAACCACTTGATTAAAGGAAATTTAGATTTTCTCGGATGCATTGTACAATATATATTGTAGATTTCCTTATTTTTGTCCGTGGTTTATTTGTTTCTTTCCCTTTTTTCCGTCTCGCTGTCACCTGGTGTTTCCATTTGCTTCAGTGAATGTCTCTCAAGGGAAGTTTCTCTGTAATGCTTTCCTTTATACACCAAACTCTCTGGATGTGCAAAGATACTGTAAGTATGTATATATTACAGTTGGAGATTTGAAAAACAGATATCAAAACATCTATCATTTTTTATCTTTTAAATGTTCAAACACTTTTACAACAGTTCCAAAGCAACCCCTCAATATGTCAATTCTAACTAATATCATATATATGTATATATATGCTCTTTTTGTGGGTTAAGTTGTTTGTTATTCAGACTGGTCATGTGTGAGTTAAGAGCAAGACATCAAAATGTGCATCAAACAAGTGGAATCAAACACTTAACAAGAGCTTTTTATTTGTGAAATCTATGGAAGATGCAGATATAATCATAAATGAAAGGTCAACATCAAATTCCTAGGTGCTTAATTGGATTATTAACAATATTTATCTTATTTTAAACAGGTAATTGCAGTCCTTTTTATGATGAGGAATATGAAATAATTTAGCAGACAAGCAGGCGAAGCATCTACCCTTTAGTACCTCCAACCTAAACCAGTGTTCAGAACTGAATCCTGAAGAAAATGCACAGATCATCTGAAATACTGAGATTACAGATATTAACCTGGGTCACTGGGTCATATAGTCACTATAATATGGTCAATAAAAGCATTCCACCAAAGACCTTTTCCGTGACAAGGGATTTTATGTCAAAAGTAAAGGGCAAAAACAAAGTTAAACCATTCATTTAAATTAAAAGCTTGCATGTCAAGAATAGACACAGGACACAATCAGTCTTCTCATCTTGAATGGAGCCATTATGTTGGCAGTTTTCAGTGAATCTGATAAAAGTTATCATATATGGAGGAAACTGAATGCATGCTTTAGATAGGATTAGTGGGGGTCATATTGCCGGTTTACTGCATGCAGTCAGAGAGTTTCCGTCCTCAAAGTGTGCCATGTGTGTCCATAGGTCCAACTGCGAACATTTCTGTAAGGTGATCACCTAAGAGCTTACTGCCTTCAGAAACGGTAGAAGTGAAATAACAGCAGTTAAACACAACATATCATGGCAATGAAAGGAGCTAACTAACACTTCCCAGGCAATGTCCAACATCACTTTTGCTCTTTATTCTGCCCGTTTTTGTCTGAAATGATATTCATCCTCCTGAACGGATCTGCTCTGCTTTTCGTCTCACACATGAAACATTTGGCAGCAAATTTAAAATCTGTTTTTCCCCCTCTCCCGCCTCTTATTCTCTGTCACTGTCGCCCATTTTCCTTCTGAGCTCCCAGGGCGCGGCGATGGAGGAGCAACCATCAGGGCTCAGCTCTCCTTGCTAGTGCCAGGCAGGAAGTGGCCAGGACGGCTGCTTGCAATTCAACCTGGGACTCTGGTTGGTTGACCTACATTAAGCCACTGCATTCTTTCTACTTTATTAGCCCCTTTTTAGCCTTCTTTGAACACTTGGCTTTGGAGCCACAGCAGCTTGTGAGGTAATTTTTTTGTTACGCGCTGGTAGAAGATGAGGAAGAAATTCTAGACTTGGTAACTAAACATTGGCTCCAAACAGGGACCATGATGCAGTGCTTCTGTATAAAAAGCACACAAAAAAACGGGTTAATTACGGCCCGCAAAGCCAGTTCTCATAAGTCATGTGGAGTTCAAAGTGTTCAAACCCTGCGGTTCATCAGACATGCTACAAAGGATACCCAACGCATGAGCCCGTTCAGGAGCACACAGGTCAGGAAGAGACCTTCGTGACCACCCAGCTGAATCAGAACCACCTGTCTGGATCTGTAGGCCTGATCCAGATACGGAAAACAAATCTGTGTCATCCTTTAAGCCCCTATCCCTCGTTCCGGAGAGGAACAGCATCACCAAACACCCACTGCCCGTTAAACCTGTCTGATTTCTGCACAATAAGCAACATCTGTTCCTCATTTCCTCCAAAAAAAAACCCACCACCACCAAGAGCAGAGGGAAACGGAGGGCAGGGGGGGGGGGGCGTGTTAACGAGAGGAAGGACCTTCCTCCACAGAAAAGCTCAGAGTGAGGAGTTGGTGGGGGGAAAAAAGGACGAGGAGTTGCAGTCCTTGCTTTGAAGGTGCAGGTTTGACCACTCTGATGCTTCACAGAGTCTTTATTGTGGTCTCGTCGTTGTCTCGGCTCTTTTAGGTCAACTCTGCGACCCCCCAAAAAAAGTGAAATAACGGGGAGGGGAGGTGGGAAGAACACTCCCATATCCACAGGAAAGAATCTGCAACTCAGCGGCCACAGCAGCCCTAATTACAGTGAGGCTTTGCTGAAGTCTGCAACAAAGAGTCCGGGCAAAGAGAGAGAGAGAGAGAGAGAAAGAAAAAAACCACAAGGAGGGGAGAAGAAACCTGGAAGTCGGGGCGAGCTAAGTCTGTGAGTGGGTTAGTTTAGATTGTAAACAGTCAGTTTATGAGTTAAAAGTCACACCAATTTAATGCTGACTACAGGAAAAAGGCAGCTGAGCAACATCGCCGCAAACTTTACTGCACAGCTTTACCCCCTGGGCGGAGGCAGAAATGACCAAGAAGCCTCAGCAGAGTTTTTACAGAAATACTGACAGAGGATTAAAGGAGATGGAGGAAACAATCCAATTTCACATCTACCCCAAATATATTATTTCATTGTATGTGGGGACCTTATTGATGCTATGAAGTATTAATCTGTTACAGATTTGCTTCTGCTTTTGGTGTTTGGTCTCGCCGACATGTCTGAGGGCATCCAGCCAATCTTGAAATCAAAAAGTGTTGAGATGATTTAATCCAAAAGCAGTTTTAGGTGATGATTAATTTAATAATTAAATATACCATCAAAAGCAACCTGGAAAAATGCGAAAAAGTAATTTTAAGCCACAGATTCTTTTGAATCGATGCACACTGGAGAGTTTTCCAATAAGTAAATATCCGTGTCCAATAATTGACGAAGGCTTCACTTCACTGAGAGATGAACGTGCTGGTACAGTTTGCATTGGATCATTTCCTGCTGCAGCTGCTCCGGTGAGGAGACGATGTCATTGATTACAGCAGGTCTTCCAGTCGACTAAATCAGCTACAAATTATCACACCAAGTATGAAAGTCTGTTAGTTTGCGGTCAGATGAAACAGGACAGACTTTCAGAAAAGGTCCACATTTTTCACATCAGTCCACAGAGTACGGTCATGAAAGTTGGATCAAAGTGTGGTATTAGGCTAGTTAGTAGTGGAAAACAAACTGTAATGGCCTAAAGCTGAGTTAATAGCCTACAACATCAGCTTTCTGGGATTTTCAGAAATCCCTTTTGCTTAATAAATAATAAAAAATTTGCTTAGCATGACAGGCTTTAGTGCATTTCAGCTAGTTTGGTTAGTGTCATTTAACTGGGTCGTTCTCGTCTGCTCTAGTATAATAACCGTGTCTGATGTTGATTTCTTAAAAATGCATTTTAACAGCTTTACTACTTTTTTCTTTAAGGAAAGAATCACACTGACACCAGAAAATATCCAACTGAGCTTCCTGCCAGTCGCAGTTAAACAGACGCAGACATCAGGCGGGAAACAAAAAAAGATTTTCCCTGGTGTTTTTTGGTCAGAAGAATACCAGAGCCAGAAGTATATGCAGCACAAAATGTAAACTAAATTACAAGATTCAGGTCAGAATCATTTCCAGAAGACATAACATACTGAGCTGTGAGGCATTCTGAAAGGAGGATCTAAATAGAGATTATTTATGTTCATCAGTGGCTTTGAAGCAAAATTTACATCCTCTGGAGCCAAAACCTTTTTAATCTGGTTCAGATGGATGGATGCTGCCATCTAGCAGAAGCAAGAGTGTAATTCAGACACTGCATAAATATGTTTTGTTTTTTTTCACCTTCATATCCTATTAGCAACAAAAATAAATAAATAAAACACTTAAACAAAAAAAAGACAATTTATTTAAAGAATATTGATTGAGGAATCAGACTAACTCTTTGATTTTATAATCAACAGCTTTCCTTTGGGCTTGAGTAAAAGAGACTTTTTGTGCTCCTCCATTCGTTCGGCAGCGTCCAGCCTCTCCTGCCAGGCATCAATTCCCCGATCAACCTCGGAGTTCAGCATCACAACACGCCTCTGAGGGAAGTCAACCGAGAACCAATGAGTGTGAAGAGTCATTGAATAATAAAATAGGAACTTTTAATACTGGTGCTCACCGCTAAGACTTCTTTCTCTTGTCTTCTTCTCAGCTGGCCTTTCAGTGGTGGCGCCGGACGTCCGTCTGTCGGGAAAACAATAAAGTTCGAAGCTCAGAAGAATGAAAAAAAAAAAAAAGTTAAATGCCATTGGATCATAAAACATTCATGACAAAGAGAAACATTCCAAGGGAGACGCTGTGGTCTGTTTAATCTTACTGTGAAACCGGTCTGGGCTTTAAAATGTTGATTATCAAACATGCAGTGGCTTCCCCTTAAAGGTTCTCATATTTAGTCACAGTACAAATAAGCTTTTGCATGTGTACAAAAAAGGATAAAGAGTGGACTACAACACTACCCCCTGAAAACCCAAACATGGCCGCCCAAATGAACATCACACATTTTTTTTACTGTTTAAGCAAATCTTTGTCTTTGTTTATCACATAAAACTCAATTAAAGTACATTTGAGTTTCTTGGTGTAGCGTGGCAAAAATCTAAAACGTTAAGGGGGGTTTAAGACTTTCACTAAACATTAACCATCTAATAGTTTTCTTAAATCACATAGTTATGTTTTGTCAGCTGCTAGTTAAAATGTTAGAATACCTTTTGCTTACAGGAATGTTTCACTTATTTACTCAAACACAAAAACAAACACTGTTACCAACCATCAAACATAAAATCACTTGCTTTTCTTTGTTCATTTACAACCTTATTCTCCTCCCACCTGTAGGAGAAAATTAATGAAACATACAATGAGATCTGTTGCTTTTTTTTCAACCTTTAAAAACCTCCATTAGGTTGAATCAAACCTGCATTTGTGCACCGCAGCAAAAAGCTTCAAGTAATCGGCTCCCATTCAATACAGATCGATTCACAGGATCAGCACTTATGGAAAACCTCATTTTAGATCAACAGGATAGTTATTATGAAGTACCTTCAAAAGACCAATCAGGCAGGTCTGTCATCTGTCCATATTCTGTGCCGCTTCTTGATAGTCCGTGTCTGAAATCAACATAATGTATACATAACCACAATGTGCAGTTTTAAATGTGCTTTTTATATATATATATATATATATATATATATATATATATATATATATATATATATGAAATGTTTTAAACATTATTGGATCAATTTACCAACAACAGGTTTTTGTCAGCAGTTTGGACTGAACACAAAAATATATCTAATTTTATACCAGGTTACCTTCAATACCAATGGTTTAAAAGTTAATTACAAAACAATTGCAAGGCCGATTTTTTGTAATGTGGTTGGAAAAGGCAGACAAGTGGTTCAAGAATTTTTTTTATATGTTTTAGTAAATCGGAACCTGTTTCTTTTAAAATCGGGTTAAATCTCAACACAGTTTGGTGGAAGAAGCAAAACTTACTCTAGCCTCCATTTTTTTCCAGCTTGCACTCCACATGTGAGGCTGAAGTGTCGGCTGGAAAGTCTCAAGGCTGTAAAAAGCACAAAAACAAAGCATGATCACCAAAAGGAAACCATATATCGCCGCCTTTTGACACAAATCACTAAAAGCCTGCTCTGAAATGGTTAGCATCGGCGTTAGCATGTGGAATTAGCGTCCAATCTTTAATAACACAGATGTAGAAAAAGCCACAATAAAAACAGGAAAACGTTTTCAAACGATTCTTCCTATATTAGGCTGATAAAAACAGACGAAAGACACAGAAAGGTTTAACCTCTGTCTCACCTGAACAGCACAAATTCCCGATGGGCGCCGCCATGTTTGCCTGTATGACTCAGGGTTGACCACAGGGGGGCGCCAAAGACTCACTGAGGTTCTGTTTACTGGTACTTCAATTAAATAATGTAAAAAATATATAATCAATCTTAATTGTATCCATACGTACATTGTAATTTGTATTCGTCCCCTTAATTTTAACTTATTGTTAATTTGACAACTGTTTGACGGAATAATAACAGAAAAAAATACAAATGTCAGAAAAACAATACATATAAATAATGAAAGTGAGTCTAATTGTTTGACCCTCCAGCTATGTAAATAGTATAATGTACAAAAACTTGCTCTGTGAAAACAAACAAAACATAATAATAAAAAATACACATATATAACATTTATCTTTTTTATATGTTAAAGATAGTTACATCTTTTGCAGCGTTTTAGCTCAATGTTGAGATACAGATGTTTACATACACTCATTATGAAAAGGAATGTCTCATTAAATGTAATTAAAATATTGTATTTGAACCATTATTATTCAAGGGTTGGGTAATAACAACAAATACCTTCTGTAATTTTTAAGCAAATCCACACAGAGTCAACATATCCCACTGACACGACTTACCAATGTTTTAGTAGGGCTGAGTCAGAGACTGTTAAATAAGAATAAAGTTTAAGATTTAACATTAATGTGTCAAATTTATCTATTAAAAACGATCTGACTCAAATTCTCATTAAAAAAAGAAGGAAATTGCTTATAATGATCAGAAATATTTCAGGAAAACACTAAAGCCCAAACTGGAATAAAGCAGAATAAACTGGAACTGGACTCCATCTACTCAGTTTTAAATTCCTATGTACTTAACTTACCTATTTATCTACTAAGTTTCTGCTATAAAACTGACGCTTTTTAACAATAAATTAGTGGCTGCTGACATTTACAATCTAAACAGCTACTGGAGGAACCTTGTAACCTCGTGTGATCAAAAGAAACAAAAAACAGTTTGGCCACATCAAAAGAGCCCAGGTCAAAGGTTAAAAGTTAAGAACAGCTAATAACACTGAACCCAGCATGAAGGTGGCAGCATCATGCTAAGGAACTGCTTTACTGCTCAGTTGTGTTTCGCTGAAGATGGAAGATCAGCTCATAAAAATTCGACTTTACCTGAAATCAAAAACTTGAGGGTTGAAATTTGGACTTATGTATTTATTTAAACGGATAAATAAATACACTATCATGTGACGAAACAGAATAACAAAATGGCAAAGATAAGAATCTAGTACGACTATGATCATTTAAAAATAAATGTTAAATATTTAGTTGTATGACTAAATTTAATCTAATGTTTTTTCAACGATCAGATCCACCCAGAATCATGCTATCTTGCTGATTCATGCAGGGATGCAGGCGTCCGCAGCTCTGCTCCTCTGGTGCCGATGTCCTGCGACTTTTGGATACGTTTCTGCTCCAACATAAACGCTGTGCTAAAGCTGGAACCATAAATGCTATTCTGACGGCTCCATTCTGAAAGCCTTGCTGATTCTATAAGAACAGGGAGCACAGCGACTGTTTTACGCTTTTATGTAGATCTACAAAACATCAACTACACTAAAACCAATTCCTTGTATGCCAAAAAAATGTACTTTGCAATAAATTTTGTGTTTACTACAGAGGAAGGCCTGAAGCAAAGATTTATTATGCGAACAAGACCTTGCCTCTGTCCCACTCAAACATGTCCGTTGTGTCGGTCATTCAATGTGGAACCATAAACGCTAACCGTTGTGCGAGCCACATCAGCTTTTATTTGCTTGTCGGTAAATCAGATTTGAATGAAGCAGTTTAACATGCAATTCCACCTCTTTCACTATATCATTTATCGTTGCGTTTTCTTAAATAAACTCTTAGAAAATTCAAATTTACTGGCAATAAACTGGTAAGTGTGGCTTACATTTCATCACAATATTATTGTCGTGAGCTCCTGGATGTTATTGACCTTCATAATTGCGCATCTAAGCAATAAGGAAATGACGTTACGTGGACATTCTGGAGCAGCATCAGAAGACCAGAAAGGTAAAGCTTGGCCGCTAATCTTCCAAATGGACAATGAGGAACACCAGTTTGTCCTCTGTGTTGACCTTTAAAAGCAAATTATTGCTTCCTGTTCTCAGGCGCAATAGCTAAGGTGATGTCAACACCTGTCCATTGAGTTTGATTTGATACCAGATGTGCATCAATCCCGCTTTGGAGTCTGAGTGACTTTGTGTCGATACGAGATATAACATTAATGTCTTGTGTGTCTAGATGTCAAATTTGAGGTCTTCCCTCAGACTTGCTCAAAATCAAACCATCAATCCAAAATGGCAGACTTCCTGTTTGGTGGGTGCAGGCGAGTTTTCTACATACCGTGGCGATTTCTACAAGTGCGATACATTTCATATGTCTAGGACAAAGTAGGGTAAATTTCTTTTTTTCCGTAGTTAAAATTATGACTACAAGTCAGGAGTTTGGAAAAACAAAGTTTTAATACAGGTTAGGATCTCCAGCTGAGATATACAGGAGAATATTCAAACGATTCAAATCACATTAGGCCCTTGTGTCCCATATAATCTAATAGGGGGAAAAAGGTATCTGCTTCCTTTTACGCACTGAATTTTATTTAGTGGGAGTTTAAAGTTTTAATACACAAGAAAAACAATGAAAAAAAACAGAATATGAATGCTTGGCTCGAAACACCCAACATTCCTCGTGGCAAGTTTAATTATTAAAGGGTGTTTGGTGAAATGGCGCGTGCAGGACTTCTCTTTGAAGATGATTAAAGAACTGCAGGCAGCTGGGAGATGTAGTTTTATCTGCAAATATTATGCTCGGCCGTGGAACAATCGCGGACAAAGAAGCTCTTCAAAGCTACTTCTCCTCTAAAGCCCTGAAGAATTTCTCTGTTAGATTTTCTAGACAAGTCTCCACTCGCAGCCTGGGGGAAGGAACGCCTGAGCCGGCAGAGGCCAACGCTGTCTCCCCTGCGACCCGGAGGAGGGACCACAGAGAGCCGGCGAGTGTTTTTAAATGCGGACCGGACCCGGTTCTGGTTTAGCAGCGCTTGTTGGGTAACGGCGTGTCCGTTAGGCACAGCCAAGCGACCGGAACCGACCGGGCTCGCAGCCCCTCTCCGCGGCTGGATGTTTACTCTACATCGTCCTTGGAGAAATCAGGCACTCCGCAAGAATCCAGCGGGCGTGTCACAGCCCGCGGTGTCCCTGCGCGCATTCCACAGCCCGGTCTCCGAAAGTAGGCCCCGTTGCCAGGGCAACGCCACGTTTCTGAAGGGAAACGCATTTAAAAAAAAAATCAGTTTTCTGTCATTTTAAGATTTGATTCTTAACTTATAATATATCAAACATTTGCCTTTGAATTATAACATGAAGAAGAAGAAGCACACAACAATTTAGTGTTCAAAATGCCACGTGTGTTAAGTTTAAATAGATCTCAGGAACATAATTAAAGAATGCTAACTGTATACCTCTTAGAGAATCTTTGGGAAAGTTCAAATGAAGAGTTTTCAAACAATTAGAGAATGTTTTCATATACCGACAGATACCTGAGAGAGATTCTCTCCACACTTGGCACAACTTTCTCGCTGTCACCTTAGATGACCTACAAGAAGTGTTTCCCAAAAGCTCTCTGGACGTTGGTTTCTATAATCTCAGTAATGGGAATAGCTGAGGATTCTCGTCATAACGTTGTACATCATTATAAAAGTGTAGATCTAATTTAAAAAAAAACATTTGTGAGTAAAGATTTTACAACTTTCACAAAAGTAAAGGAATCTTTGAAAAAATCTCCAGAAAACATTTCCTAGAGGTTTCCTAAACATTTGTTTTCACATTTCCTCTAAATTTGACCTTCCAGGAACTACTGGGGAATGTTGTTAAGAGATTCCCAGAAGGTCGTCACCGACTTTAACTCTAGTGTAACTGAGAGACTGTTAGGGGGCCAGTTTTCTTAAGGTGAATATATAACATGTTAAATTAACAAGTTAAAGTGTGTATCAGTTCACTACCGAACATAAAAACAAGTGATCTGTTTGTTAAAAACATAAGTTGCCTGTATTACAGTATTAAATAATATTTAAGACAATGAGATAGATGCATGCAAAACAGAGGCAAATGTTTTTTTACCGTAATTCTTTGTGGTATGTGGATACACTACATATACAAGTAAATATAATCTGCATATAAAGTTTTATAAAAGCAGATATAATTGGCATATACTGTTTGCCCTTCAAATGTTTTACAGTTTGGCAACTATACATTTTGTTTTACCAGATTCAGAAACTTGAAACACCCGAAATATGTAGAAATCTTCTGAGATAAGTAGCTGCATATGTAGTTTGCATATTTAACAACTGGCTTGATTATGAAAAGCGTACAAAAAGTTGATCTAATCTCTGCTTCTTCCTCCTATAAGCGGAGGTTGTAGTTCTTTAGATTTCATTCGGACCTTTTCAGATATTAGTCTTTTGCCTTTAAGGAATCTGACTCTCTTTAGTTTGTTTTTTTCCTTGTAGTAAACTATTTCATTCACAATAAACCTGGGTTGCTCATATCATATCTTCCAGACTGATGAAGTTTAGTCAAATTTAGGACGTTTTGGATTTATTTTCAGATGTTGACAAGGTTTTTTGCTTCAGATTTTTCTATTGTTTATTGGGGCTTGATATTTATCAAGGATATCAGATCAAGTAGTAGATTGCAGATCATAAAACAAGTATGAATAGTGTAACTTTTTTGCTGCAGCTTTCTTTAACTTTTACATGAGATCAGCCTTATTGGATTTGATGTCAGAGAAATCTCAGAATTTTGCTCGTACTTTCCAAAATCAAACTTCAAAGTGTGAACTTTTGTGTGTTTTGGCCCCTAGATCACATTTACCTCTTAGACAGATACCCAAATCAACCAAAAAATGAAATTAAAAGATTGCTGCAAGAATCATATAAGTACCTCCTGAAGTGGTTTAAATTATAAAAACAATAAGAACAATTATAACGTTGTATCTACCTGTTCAAAGTTTTTGACTTTAAATCTAGTAATATTTTAATTATTGTGTCTTTGTTCTGTTTTTATTAACCTGGCACTTGTTGGGCTCCATAAAAAGGTGTTCCGGCATGTTGAGGGGGGGAAACCAGCCGCCGCGGATAAAAGAACAATCCGCGTCAAATTGAACAAAACAACGGCTACGCAATCTAACGGCCTCTTGATTTTGTTCCTTCAAAATAAAAGCGACCCGCACCACGGATCAGTTTCAAAGCACACCATGTGTGACACATTATCTGTAGGTTTTGTTTTTTAATTATTTGAAAAACGTTTGATTCAAAGTTAAACTAAGCGTAACAATTACCTTTTGGCGCTTTCAAACGTTTCAGGCTAAATTTACTTCAAAGGAGCAATTATTTTGAAATTCCCTAACCGGAAATATCTATCTGTGTTGCGCTAGCACAAACTAAGTGAAAAAGAAAAAAAGGAGGGGGAGGTAAATTATTGTTTGAGGGGAAAGAAAGAGAAAAAGTTGTGGGACTGAGCCGAGCTCACCGGGAGGGATTTTATTCATCTGGACCGACTCGGTTAAGCTCGGAACCGGGCCTGCTGGGAAACTAACGGCCGCCGGTTTCAGGCGTTTCGACCCAAAACCTCGCTGCTAACTCCACAGCTTCTTCTTCTTCTTCTACGTTTGAATCGGGGATGATAAAAGAGTCGCAGCCGAACCGAGCCGAGCCGAGCCGAGCGGATGGACGGACGGAGAGTCCGGCATGGGTCGTTCCCGTCCTCCTCCCCCCCATCTTTAAGCGCTACCTTGGGCTCAGGAGATGAACGGCAGACGTCGGCGGGTTCCGTCTGACCACGAACGGGTTTACCTTTTGGACCCACATGAGGAGCAGACCGCCTGCATCCTGCCGAAGCTCTCTCGCTGTGTGTTCATCAAAGAGAAGAGACAAAGCAGAAGCTGGACCGTGAGTTTGGTTTGAGGGGGTTTTTAGCTGGAAGGAGAGCTCCCAGATGTGGAGGCTCGACAAAGGAAGCCCTTCCTAGGCTCCATGTTCCTCTTACCTCCAGGCTGGACTTGAATTCTTTGTTTTACTTCCATGGAGTCTTCCTCACCACAGCCTACCTGTGCATGTGGGATCCCTAAACGTGGACTTTAATCATGCTAAAGTCTTAAAATGTCTTAATTTATCACGTTTGTATTTATTGTATATGTATAGAGGTTGTCCTTGTAATTTCAAGATTTAAATTTTTTTATTTTATTTTAATTATGATTTTTTGAGTGTGAACCTGTTAGAGCATCTCTGTCCTGCTGTACGTTTTCCCTCACACTGTGCCTGCGTAGAGGACAGCTCTGATCATGGACAGGCCTATAAGCAAGCTGCTGGGGAAGCTGAAGCTCACCGACGCGGGCAGCGTGAAATTCAACAGCTCCAAGAAGAAACACGACTCTGCCAACAACTCCAACAACAGCAACGGCAACCCTGGGGCCTCGGCGGGGGCGCTTCCCCCTCCGCAGGCGGCTCCCGGCCCTGCGGCCGCCTCATCCTCCAGGCCCGGCCAGTTCTCCCTGGTCTGCTCCACCATGAATGCTATGAACGATGCGAGTGGGTTAGGAGGAGGAGTGGGGGTGGCTCCTGCTCCGCTCCTCACCTCCACACCGTCTTCCTCCACGCTGGGCATCGCACCGACGGATGGAGAGCAGCCGCTCCATCCCTCCACCTTGGCTCAGCTCAGGCGACCCTCTGCCCAGCAGCAAGCCTCTTACTACCTGACCGACGGAGGTGATTCCCACTTGGCCCCAACTCCCGATGGTGACCCTCTGGGTTCCAAGGCCTCCCTGAACCAGCGGCGTTACTCTCTGGAGCTCCAGCAGCTGGTCAGACGGCAGCAGCTTCTCTCCCAGCCTCCTCCCCACTCCGTCCCGCCGCCTTACCCCCCTGCATCGGGATACGGTTCTGCCCCGAGAGGCGGCGGAGTGGGGCTGGCAGAGCAAGCCTACAGCTCTGAATCTGAGCGACACAAGCGCTTCTCCCTCCAGGAGGCCTTGCTTTACAAACGCCTCAGCACGGGCAGCGAAGTGTGGGACAACCCCAGGCCCGCTTCCCTGTCTCATCCGCCCCACCGCCCGGCCGATCTACCCGGGGGAAGCGTGGGTCTGTTTTACCCGCCCGGCCCGACAGTGAGCCCGTGTTCATCGTTCAGCCTACAGGAGTCCGTGCTGGTCAGCCCCAGGTCCAGCTTCGCGTCCAGCACGGCCAGCGGCGGAGGCGGGGGGAGCCCCATGGGGAGCCGCTGCAGCAGCAACAGAACCAGCGGCATCAGCTTGGGTTACGACTCCCGCTACTCCGCCTCCACCGGCCTCCCCGTCCAGCAGCAGCCTTTTCAAACCGGGGGGTCCGCGGCAGGCTACGGCGCTCCAGGCAGACCCGGGGGGGCCACGTTGGAGGGCTGGACTCCGTATCTGGATGGAGGGGCGCGCTCGGGTGTGTACGACAGCCGTCACTCCTACCCACCCGCTGTGGGGAGTCCAGCAGCCGTGTGTTACCAGGGGGGGGCGGAGTGGTGGGAGGGCCAGCAAGCGGGGGTGAGAGCAAAAGAGGCGGGCATGATGGGGGAGAGGTCTCGATACTCCGACTTGCCCGGCACCCGATATCAGGAGGAGCTGACCCGGCTGCTTCTACGAGACGCTGCCCGGGAAGGAGGTGGGCTCCTGGAGGGCCTGAGGCTGAAGGATCACTCCCTACCCCTGACCTCGCTGCCTAAACCCGGCACAGCGTCGACGGGGTCATCTTCAGCCGTCGGGCCAGTCAGACCCCAGGAGGACTCGGGTGCAACGGGTAGAGAGATCGGGGAAACCCGGCAGGAGTTTTTCGGTGAGAATGTTTTTCATCTAAAAGTTTTGCTCTCTAGAGCGAGCCTTCCACTATTAGAACGCCGATGACACACATGGCTAGATCTAGGGATGCACGGATCAGTCGGTCAAAGATTGCTGGATGATTTCCGTATTGGATTTGATCATCAGGTCCAATACGGAAGGATTTAAATCTATAAGCAACCAGGTTTTGAAGTTTCTCATCTGTAAAGCACAGTTTGGTTGTTCTTGTGCTTTTGAAACATCTACCTCATGTATATGTTTTTGTCAGGAAAAAATATCGGTTCGGACCTAAAGTTCAGATCGGTGCATCTCTAGCCCTAATTTTAGCCGGCGCTCCCCAAATCCTGTGCCAGTTCCTCTAGCGTCTGCCTCAGCTGTGTTATTATTGCCGCCTGGTGTCGGATCACAGGTTTCCCCTCTAAATGAAGGGGTTGTGTGGAGAGACGGAGGGATTAATGGTTAAAAGAGCGTATTGGCTAGCTGGATGGTGCCACGAAAACCTGCAGAGACACGCAGGGTCTGAGCATCAAGCGCAGGAACAGAAAGCAGTGATCGGGTTTCGGAAAACGATCCCAGTGTTTGGTTGTAAGGTGTCAAAATCAGCAGAGTACACAGAAGTTAAAGCGGTGCACGAAGCATCTCAGAGGAGTCGGACGCTACAGTCTCATTTCTAACGCAGCCGAACTACACAGCTCTTAGTGCGATAAAACATTCCTCTGTTACACTAATTATATGCTTCAGTATGAAGACGGCTTTGGTCATTACTGAGTCAAACCAGATTAGGACTCAGCCTTTCTGTGTGTGTTTGTCTCCTGTGCTAGGGCGTGTTTCGCCCACCTCCAGTGACTTCAGGCCACAGAAATGCAGTATTAGTGTGTGTGTGTTTTTTTTATTTTTTTTATCCACCTCGAGTCACTGTAGGCCTCAGTAATGCAGTGTTGGAGTGTGTGTTATTCCAGCCTTGGCGTGTGCAGGGGTGGAGTGCTGCAGCCTGTTTGTCTGCTCAGGTATGTGTGCCCATAGGGGACTAAATACTGTTCTGCTTACAGCTACTAATGACACACGTTGTGGGGGGCTAAAAATAATTTAACTGAAACGTACAGTTTGACCCTCCCAAATAATAAAAAAACAAAACATATATATATATATATATAAGAAACTGATTCTGTTTGCCACAAACGATTTTGTGATAGAAAAACATCTGAAAAGCGTGGCCTGCATTTGCATTTGGCTCCTCCCTGACTCAACTCTTTGTAGAACCGTCTTTTTGTGGTGAATATGTCTCCACCATCTTTGAACGTCAATCATTTTTCTTTCCTTTGTTCTTTGGTCTTGAACTAGGCCGTTCTAACAGATGGTTGTACTCCTGCTGTTGATTGTCCTGCTGGAAGGTGAACCTCCAGCCCAGCTTCTTGCTTTGGTTTTCGTTCAGGTTCTTTTTCTGTTTTCCTAATGCTGCATATTGGCATCAACATCGGTCTTGGCCGATATGTCGGTTTTTTTATGGTATCTTTATTGCTCCAATAAGTAAAACTGGCACGTTATTAGCCACCGATATCTGTTTGTTTCTGAAGTGGGTTGGTCAGATGATGTTTTTTGGTCAATAACAGCAATAGTGATAAAACTAATTTTTTCATGATGTTGAAAGAATAAAGAAATATTAACATTGGTTAATATATCTGACCTCCGAGAGGTTGGCACTCTTAAAATAAAGGAGCCTAAAAACCAGGGATGCACCGATTCCAAACGTGGGCTCGGTTTTAACTCATCGGACCGATGCTGACGCGTTTTTGAAGAATGACGCAAATGAGCCGACTCAGATCCATTACGCATCCCTGCTTAAAACAAACGCCATCCTGACTGTTTTTAGCCACCCTTTTCTGTAAACCATGTAATGTTTTCCCTCCTACACCACAAAAACGTGCTGCTTTTCCGTCTGTCACGTAAAAGCCCAGTAAAACAAATTTAAAGTTCGCGGTTGCGACGCGACCAAACGCGCCGCTGGTTTCTCTCTGCGAGCCGCCGTACCTCCGCAGTCTCCTCATTTATTTATTTTTTTTCCCAGCTCAAAGTTAGACTTTACGTTTTTAAAGGTTCAGTCACACTTCTGGGTTTGTTTTTTTCCCCTGCTTTGGCACAGAGACTCGTGTTTGCTGAAAGACATCAAAGAGGTCGTCCAAAGCCCGAAGCGGCGGCGAGGAGGAATCCTGGGTTTGTGTGGCACTCCCTCTACCACATTAAACGCGAGAGGAAAAAAGAGCTCGCTACCTTAAACAGACCACAGAAAGAGTGACTATCAGCCCACCGGGGCCTCGGAAGTATGTTTAATACGCCGCCTGAACCCCGAAGCAGCACCTTTAAGAGCAAGAAACTAGACTTTAAATCCTTTGAAACTTAAAAAGTTGATGATTTTTGCTTTTTTGTTGCGTCAGAATTTGCTGCTTGAACCATTTGAGATGTGTTTGGAGTCATTCATTTTTATTAGGGAACTCCAAATTTTAACCATACCATGTAGTTTTGTTTTGATCATCTTTTAATATTCCACGCAGAAATACTGTCAGGGAAACAGGCCCGTAGCATGATGGTGGCACCGCTGTGTTTAGGATAATAGAAAAAGACCTAGTTTGTGTTTTTGTTTTGTTTTGTTTTTTTACAGTATGAAGATATTTTGTCGCATGTTTATTTTAAACTCTGTGGAAAGTGAAACCGGTGGCTTTACCAGCTGAGGAGGTTGTTTAGGTTTTTCTTACCCAATTATTTTCATCTAAGCGACAGAAGTCATGATTTAAAAAGTTCAGTGAAGAGATGCGTTTTCCTCTGCCTTTACTGGTCGGAGGGGAAAATATTACCTAGATTGTTAAACATGAAGGGGTTCAGTCATTTTCTGCCTCCTGAGGTGAACGCGGAGGCCTTGTCATTATAAGCGAACCAAATTGCTCTAAATGTGGGGGTTTGAGGGGAAACTCAAAGGCGCGCCTTAAGCTCTGAGCTCCAGAAGAAAGGAGCGCTCTATTCTGCGCCTGGCGGGTCGGATCCGGCGGAGTTTCCCTCCCTCCCCTCCTCTGCTAATAACAGATGCGCGAGTGGATGAGCAAACAGCCTGGCACAGGGGAGCCGTGTCTGAAGCGGCGCGAAAATCCCCTCTGTGGTGCGAACGAGAGGATTTACAAGTGTTGACACTGCGTGTGGAGTTGGGTTTCAGCACACATCCTCCTGGAATGCTGTCGTAAACAGGAGCATTGTCGCGGGTACTAAACACCTGTCTGTGTCCACTGTGAGTGTTTTATTTTTTTGTTTTTGCTCTGTAGGTACCTGTGTGAAGTGTGGGAAAGGCGTGTACGGGGCGGACAACGCCTGCCAGGCTCTGGATCGACTCTATCACACTCGCTGCTTCACCTGCGTCTCCTGCGGTGAGTCGTCGCCGCACCCTTCCTTGATAACGCCCCGTTTTGTTTGTTTGTTTATTTTTCTTATGTTTACCGTCTGAACCCCCCTCCTCCTCCTCTTCTCTCTAGGACGCACCCTGAGAAACAAGGACTTCTACAACGTCAATGACTCTGTGTACTGTAAAGAGGATTACATGGTGAGAGCCGAAGGTCAAGACGCGCTCTGTCAAGCATCGGGACGATCGTGTGAGCCGTCGTTGATCTCTCTCTGGCTCTAATTACAGTTTTCGGGATTCCAGGCGGCTGCTGAGAAGTGCAGTGTGTGTGGTCACCTCATTCTGGAGCAGGTGAGGGTTTTTACGCCGCATTCGCACCCAGAAACTACTACGTTGGGTCGGAACAAGCTCCACCCGATCTAGAAACGTATTTAAGTGATATGCCACCTCTTTCCGTTTCCCATAATTCCTTTGAAGAGCTCCCCTGAGGACGCAGAAATGCGCTGACGTGTTTGTCCGTCGCCGCTTCTTTGGGTTTCCCACGGTTAGAGTTTTGCCTGGAATGTTTGCCTTGGCTTTCTGGTAAATAAAGAAAAAACGAGGCAGCGCCGTGATTCCACTCGGACGTTTTCACCTTATATGAACCTCACTGTGCTTAAAAATAGATGGCAGCCTGTGATCCACGGGAACCGCTCTTCGCATGAAGAGGCGAAGTTTGAGGGCCAGAGATGTTTATCTCCGTAACAGCTTCGCTATTTCATGGCATTTTCAGTTTACAGCTGTATTTTCTTCCTTATTGTGTTAAAGATCTGTTCGTACTCTCTTGCTTGTGTTTTCCCTTTACCTTACGTTCTTTTATCTCTTTTGCCCCTTTACTTCCTTTATTCCTTGCCTTACATCCAACTCTGGAGAGCTAAAGGCATTAATCCAAGCAGGGAGCCGTTAGTACAGTTTGGTCTTTCGCCTGTTTTTGTATTTTTTCGAAGGTTTCTGAAGGAGCAAAGTAAGCGTGACCTACAACTGAGTAGATTATTATCTGATCACATATGACGGGATGAACGTTCTTGAGAGCTAAGAACGCTGGTGTCTGCCCTCAGATCCTGCAGGCGGTCGGGAACTCCTACCATCCCGGCTGTTTCCGCTGCGTGGTGTGCTCCAAGGCTCTGGACGGGGTCCCTTTCACTGTGGACCAGCAAGGCAACATCTACTGCGTAGCCGACTACAACAAGTGAGGAATCGCGGTTTTAACGACCCTCGCTGCTCGTTTGCTTTGGTCACGCTGTCTGTTAAGTTTTCCTCTCTGTCGAGGTGGTGTTAAAATGATTCTTAGGCATTTTGATGGTGGCTGACGTGCTTCTACAGCAAACGATGAACTCTCTCCTGTCGCATTTTCAGGACTTTTTCACCTAAGTGCGCTTCCTGTTTGCAACCCATCCTACCGACTGAAGTGAGTCACCTCTTTATCTGTTCAAAAATGTTTTTTAAACGGCGTTCACGATCATTTATTCAGGTTTCTGTGTTGTTGTTTAGGATTGTAGCTTAAAATGGTCATAAAAAAGAAACATGATAAATAAAGCATCAAAGAAATAACCCAAGAACAACGTGTTAAATTTTACTCCGGTAGTTCAGTCAAACCAATCCATTCAACATTTTCCTTGTGGAAATGTTTTTGTATTTGTAAGATAACAAAACATTTTTATTATTCTTTTATGTATCTGGGAACTAAAGATAATTTATATGTTTCTTGGGGGGGGTTTTGTGGATAAATCCTACGTGGAATTCAAACATTATGAAATCAATTTACGTTTGAAAACATGAAGTTAAAGACATTGATTCGTTTTCAGACTACAGGAAGTGCATGAACTATTTCCAGGAGGTGGATGAAGGTCCTCCTGACTGGACCAGATTATTCAGTCTGTGCGACGTCACGTTTGTTGTGTTGTTTCCTAGGGCAGCGAGGAGATCCTCAGGGTCGTGTCCATGAACATGGACTACCACTTTGAGTGCTACCACTGCGAGGTGAGCTTTCTTCCCCCGACAGATGAAAGAGCCTCAGCTCGCTTCCCTTCTCTTCAGCGCACATTCCTGTCCTTATCAGAGTATTTATTTATCTTTTTTTTGTCTTCCTCTCTCTGTCAGGAGTGTGGCAAGCAGCTTTCTGATAAGCCCGGCTCGCAGTGCTTCCCTCTGGACTCTCATCTCCTCTGCCACTCGTGTCACATGAGCAGAGTGTGTGGCACGCACGGCGCCCCGCCGCACTGATCAGGCTCCGGATCCGTCTTTCTTTTTAAAGAAGCGACCCATTTATCCTTCTCAGCCTTTTTCTGTGCGTCTTTTTTATTTTTTTATTTTATTTTAATAAGAAAACTGCTGATGTCGAGACATTTCATTTCGTCTAATTTCATGTCTTACGATTCACCACGCGTGTTTTCTGCTGTACTTCTTGTACCATTACTGTACTATGGTTTAAAAAAGGGAACAAACTACTGCTTTTTAACCCCAGTGTTGCTACTGTTTGCTGTAGAAAAATAAATAAAATAAAACTTTGCACTTAAATATTGACTTTACTGTAAATTGTTACAGGAATCTGTGCAAGCTGAAGAGAAAACCACGGTGTAATTTCTGTATGTAAATATTTTTAATTCGTGCTCAGATTGTTTACTCATAGATATTGGTCACAATTTCAATAATAAAAAAAAAATTTAACAAATCTGGAGATTTGCTTTTTTTTTGGTCACTAAATCTACAACCGCTTTCAACTTATTGGCACCATTAAGATTTGTAAAACAAAAAAAAACTTCTAAATCCAGAAGTTCCTCATTGCAGCTGCATTAAATCATAAACATAAACCCTTAAAAAAAAAGTACTTTGAAATGTGAATTGGGTGTTTTCTTGGATGTAAGCTTACAGTCATCACCTCAGATACAGAGGCTTACACAAGTACCTATGTTTGTCATGCTAGAACACAAATTTGCATTATTTTAATGTTTAACATTGCAGAACAACACAAAGTGATACACGATTCTGATGTGGAAAGATGATTCTACAAAATTGTTTCCAGCTTTGCATCTGTTTGAAGTTTTTTGCGAAAGTTACTCAAACTCACAGAGATGAGACTGAAAGCATTTGTGAACAGCAGGTTTTTTTTAAAGATATAGATTGGGTTTAGCTCTGGACTTTGACTAGGCCATTTTAATCACGTGAACGAGTTTAGCTGTCGTAGTCCTGTCTTTCATGTTTAGGGTCCAGTTTTAAGTCTTTTTTTTTTTAGACTCCCAATAGGTTTTCTTCCAAGGTTGCTAAATATTTTTGAGCTCCATCAACTCTGACCAGCTTCCCCGTCTCAGAGCATTGAGCAATTCAAGTTGTCCCCAAACATTTTGCTTGTTTAATCAAAAGCACCCTATCCACATGTTTGCTGGGTCTAAAACATGGCTTCCAGGGAACAGGACTTGTGGTCTTCTTTTCACCATTCTTCCACTACGATCACATTTATGTGCGACTGATAGTCCTGTGGCTTTCTGGGTTTCTCTTGGCTGCATCTTTGATCGGTGCTCTGCCTATTTCACCTGTAAATTGAGGTGGTCGACCTCGTCTTGATTGGTTTACAGTTGCTCCATACAGTTTTCCAGATGACGGATTGAACAGAAGCTTCTCGAGATGTTTCAAAGTTTGGGAAATCTTTCTGTAACCTGAGTCTGATCCACAAATTTACCCCAGACCTGTCTGGTCTGTTTACTCCCCAATATTCTCTTAACCAATCCCTGAGGAGTCAAACAGCAGCTGGATTAGAACTGAGATTAAATACAGGTGGACTCCATTTAGTCATTAGCAATTATCCAGCCTCACCTAAAGATAATTAGTTGCATTCAGATAAGTGGGGCTGAATACTTTTGCTCTCTGCACATTTCAGTTTATGTGTGTTTTAAATGACGTATAATTTTCTTTTAAATTAATTTCTCTCCTACTCTTTCACATACAATCCTGGTTAAACATATTTGTGGTTGTTATTTGACAAAATATAGAACGGTCATAAGATTTAGAGAACGAGCGTGAGGTCGTCTTGGAAAAGAGCATCAAGAATATAGTTTTAGAAGAATCAGATAAATAACAGAGTTTGAGCGACTGACATGTTTAAAGTACCGCAGGTAAACAAGAACAGGAAATCAGATGGTGTTAAACCGATTTATTCATTTCTTAAATTCTTGGTACATTCAGCACTTGGAGGGGGGAAAAAAACAAACAAGTAAAATAAAAAAAAACAAGCTGGAACTAAAAACAAAATTAAAAATATTAAAATTGCAAATGTTACTCTATCAGAAGATAAACCTTTTGTATGTTCCTTCCTGAATCAGCGAGGGGAGGCAGGTCGGCTTTTCGGATCAGAACTTGTTTCCCCCATAAAAAAATCAGCTAAACACAAACTGGGGCGTGACAAGTTTTCCCATCAGGCCTACATGGTTACAGTGTGGAGACAAGTTCATCACTGGTGTAAGGTAAACCCGTCTCACCTGCTTCTTGAGAAAATAACCACGGTTCAAAAAAGTAAAACAACCTTTAACTTCGACTAAGGGGTCATTTGTAAATTTCGTTCGTATATACACAGATATATTTGACTCTTCGTGCTGAACAGTAAAACGACTCCTGGAAAAAATGTCGGGTCTCGGTCGGGGATCTATTTATGACTGGTTTTATTACAGGGCTCTGAGGAAGGAAGGAAGGAAGGAAGGAAGGAAGGAAGGAAGGAAGGAAGGAAGGAAGGAAGGAAGGAAGGAAGGAACTGTGCAGCCACAAAACTAAAATATAGTCAGACGCTCCCCGAAAACCTCAGTCGGATGAAATGAAGTGGGGACCCTGAAAACAACCGCCTCCGCTACGTCTCTTCCATGAAGGAGAATCGACAAAACAGAAGGAAAAAAAAAGGACAGGTGGAAAGAGAACCGCTTCTGAAGGACAAAGATAAACAGAATTTCCTACAAATCAGAAAAGGTTTCCTGTGTGTGAACGATAAAAGGATGGAGGATTGACGGGAGAGTGGAAGACAACACTGGTGTCATATTGAACCTTTTAAAGCATCAGAGAGTGAAGACCGCCTCTAAGCACAACGCCAGACCTCCCGCCTCCCCCACCCATCGTTGCGCCCTGTAGCGCTGCCCCTCAGCGGCGTCTGTCCCGGGGGTTGCTTCGACTACGGGAACGCCGTCCGCCGCCTGGCACCGGCGAGGCTCGTCTGGACCGGTGGCTGCTCTCCCTCCTCTTGTCTGCTTCTTTGTCTTGGCCGCGGTCTCGCTCCCTCTCGCCTTCAGGCGCTTGGCCGGACGCTGCTGCTGCTGCGGTGCCGCCGGCTTCCTTCTCTTTGCCCTTAAGCCTCTCTTTTTTCTCCTCGTCTCGTTTCTTGTCCTCCTCCTCCTCTTGCTTCTTGCGGCGTCGCTCGCGCTCCTTCTGCCTTTCCACGCGGTCCAGAAGCCTCTGGTTCGCCTAAACATGCACATCAGTTTAAGTCCGTTAACCGTAACGCACAGAGCAGCGCGGGAGAAAACGGTGGAGGTATGACCGACCTGCTCTTCGGTGAGGGGGAGCCAGTAGATACAGGGAGCAGCTTTGGTCTTAAGGAACAAGTCGTCCAGCAGTTTAGCGGGAGGTTCATCTGCTTTCTCTGCCAGAGAGGAAACATGAAAGATGGACGATCGTCATGTCAGCTTATTCATTTGATTTCTATTAATCTCGTGTCTTGCTTCAAAATTTTCCCACATTTTGTCAAATTTCACAAGGAGCTTTAATAGAAGGTCAAGATAAAGTATAAAATAACTGGGATTCACATTATGTTGTAATTGTGATCATTTTATTTTGGTCTAGACATAAAAATAAAGTTTTTCTGCTGTAACATAAGCAGTGAAACGATAAAGGGGTATGAATACTTGCGCCGTACCCTTCTTATCGGTCTTCTTCTCTTTACTCTTGGCTCTCTCCCTCCTCCTCCGCTCTCTCTCTCTGGACCGAGATCGCCGGCCCTCCTCTCCAGGTCTGGCAAACTCCCGGACCTTGTCCCGGTCCCACTCTCGCTCCCCTCTGGCGCGTTCGCGCCGCTCCATCTCGCGCTGCCGCTCCGCCAGCAGGTCCCGTACGCCGCGGTCTCTGTCCCGCTCTCTCTCTCGATCTCTGTCCCGGTCCTGGTCCTTCTCTCTGTCCCGAACGGGCATCAGAGGGGGCAGCCGTGGCTGAGGGGGAGGAGGCGCTGCCGCGTGGTCCTGCTCCTTCTCTGGCTTACGGATGCCTTTGTGATAATCCAGCTGTTGAGGTAAAAAAGCATTTATACGAGTTACCACGATAACAGAAGACAAACACTGGCATCATATTTTAGGGGCTTCGTTACCTCGTCTTGCTCACAGAAGTCCACGCCGAGCACCTTGGGATTGCTGGGCGGCCATTTGACTCCATGAAGCGCCGCCCTGGTGGCGACCGCTTCCTCTGTTGTGGCGTACTGCAAAAAAGGACACGTCACAAGAGTATTACTTTTTAAATAAATTACCGGGAACGGAGAGCTCTAGAGGAACATTAAGTAAATGCTTCAAATGATTAGACTCATCAGTAACAGGCCTGAATATTTCCTTTTAGTAAAATGCAGAAAGTAGTGTTGGATCTTTCTATTGCTTCTTGGACCAAAGAGTAATCGTGTCACCCATCACATGTAAACCGTTTTTAAACTAAATCTATGAGCTTCATGCCCATTAGGCAGATGAATGCATGCTGGCGCCATCAGGGGGAAAATTAAACCCCGACAGGTTTCGGTTACTCCCGCCATCAAAACCTGATGGTGCATCTGGTCTCCAGTCAGCCTCCAGAAGCAAACATCTCCCTATTTCCGTCTCCATTATCACTGATGTTGGGCTACAAGGTGATTAACGGAACATCCAGCAGCACCAGTACCTACCTGCGCTCCATCTCGACAATTTTACCTCTAGCTGAAGGTCCACCAGATTTCCGTCGATATCAACTGCCTCATTTATAAGTTGGTATAAATAAAAGTCTCTGCTAAATACTTTAACATAAACTAATAAAACAACAAATAAACTATCAAAACTCTACGTGATTTTGCCCAATAGCAATAATGTTTCTCTATTAGATTGAACTATAAATGTAGTTTTATTTTCTGTTGTCTTTAGTGTTTTTACTCCAACATTGAAACTCTTTTAACAAACCATGTTCACATGATATCATTTAAAGGGAATTAGGGCCACAAGATGAGGACCAACGAAAACCATATAATTAAAATTTAAACTTTCATGTTTGATAGACGGTCTCTACTTACTGTGACATAGCAGTGGGACTTGATCTTGTCGATCCAGAATCCGTCCTCCATCACGCTGCCCGTTCGGTTCAGCAGCTCTTTGAGTTGGAGCAGAGTGAACGGTCGGACCTGCGACGATAAAGCCGGGGTTGAGAGAAACGTGAAGCTCGGAGATGCCAAATTAGTTGTAACGTTTTAAACCAGCGGATAGATGAGCTGGTCAAATCAAGAACAGAATGGCAGATCTAGAATAACAGATCTGGGTCGGTTTCCTTGCGGCAACCTGACCCACTGTCACCCTGAGATGAGCTAGGATTTGTTCTCAAAGTGAGGTTTTGTGGCGAGGCTCCTGCAGCGATCAAGAAATCCCATCAGTAGCAGCGTTGGGAGGCGTAAACCCAGCAAACCTGAGGAGCCTGTGGACGGCTGCAGACTGAGGCAGCTTACAACGCTGAGCTTGGAGAGCAGCAGCTCGACAATCGAGTGTTTACGAGACAGCTGAGCGACGGCACGCGGCCAGAGCAAATACTACGACGGCTGAGTTAGCAAAAGAGCCGCAGCCTC
>JAVLVB010000031.1:1203036-1215038 GCA_032876305.1 Orestias chungarensis
ATCAAAATATATATATATATATATATATATATATATATATATATATATATATATATATATATATATATATATATATATATATATATATATATATATATATATATATATATATATATATATATATATATATATATATATATATATATATATATATATATATATATATATATATAAATACATATATATATATATATATATATAAATACATATATATATATATATATATATAAATACATATATATATATTATTATTTATTGTTTTTCACTCTGGATAAAAACACTCCACCTTTTAGTGCCATCCTCTGGTGAAAAGTCACCATTAAATATTTTCCATTGTTTGGTTTCTTAAATCAGTTAGCTTAAGTATCTCGGGGGTAAATATTAATAAAAATTACAGCAGGTCTTTGGTTGTTCTTCGCCAACCATGCCAACAGTGTTTTTAAATCCTGCCTCCATGACACAGGGCTAAAAAAATGCTCTGACTGGATGTGTAATGTCCCGTCTCGTCATCGTCTGGTTAGTCATGCATCGCACTGCTCCGGTTGCGCTTACACGTGACTGCAGCTCAAACACCTGGGTGATTGTTCCAGACTGTAATTATGGGTCTATCAACAATGAGCCTATTACTGGAATCAGCCTCGTTCACCTCACGGGTAACAAATGTTATTTCTCAAATCCAAGCTGTGCAAATTTAGGCGTATTTGGAGAAAGAAAAAAACTGGAGACTGGTTCTAGCTGGAGGATGTTATCTACTTCGTACAAAAGGCAAAAAAAAAGAAAGCACTTTATCTCCAGGAAAACTAACCAGGTTTATAACATGGATGATGTTAGAAACTTTTCCCCGAGGTGGCGACGGGTGCTTGGTTGTGCGAACGGGATCGTCGATCGTGACGGAGACGCCAGACTTCTGCTGACTGATTGAGCGTCGCACTAGGCCGTCGCTGGGGGTCACTGGAGGAGAGACGGAGAAGTGAAATCATCAGGGCGGCAGAACAATCTCGGAGAGAATTTGGTGGATTCACAGAAAGAAAATGGGGATATTCCTACCAAATAAATTATTACATGTGTAAAGTTTATTCCTAATTTAAAGATCCACATTCTTGTTGACTTAGGGATACTTTTCATACAATATTTGTATAGCTGATCTTTGATCTTCTGATTTAAAAATACCAGTGAAATTTAAAAAATGTTTAATTTAATGATAAGATTATAAAATCATTCAAACGTTGTACTCAGGTATTTCACCTTTCTTTGGCTCTTCCTCTAGGTCGACAGACATGCGCGTTTCAGGTGTTTCATCAGACAGGCTGCTCCTCTTCTTCTCTTTTGAAACCTTGTGTTGTTTTTCATCTTCCACCTTCTCCATCTCTTCCTCCACGTTAGTCTGTCCGTTTTCCTGGCTTTCACTGGGAACGACCTGGCAGGGAATGAAAGGGTTATCAAACTTAATCAGCGTCCAGACCGAGAACGACGAGAGAAACAAAAACACAACACGATGGTCTTCATCGGGACGCTTCCACCAACCTGCGTGACGGTTCTTCGGATCTTGAGGCCCTTATCTGGGTCGCTCCGACCGGCGTCAGATCCCTCCTCGTCTCCGGACATCTGCAGCTCCTCGGGGTGAAGGTCCACGACAGCCTCCTGGTTCACCTTGATGTCTGGAATCAACGACTGGAGGAGAGGAAGAAGCGGTTCAGCATTTATTTAAACTAAATATATTTAACAGCAGAATATCCAAACTTGTTTCTCTACAATCTACAGTGGAATATTTATAATCGTGAACCCGGTGCTTAAAAAGGGAGTCAGTAAAATCAACTACTACTACCTCCCACCTGTTCGTTTTATTTGCGTCAGTACCTTCAGGGAGTCCGTGGTAAGGCTGATCGATGGCTTCTTCACGGTGACCGCGGTGCTGGAGCCCCATCGCCTCTTCCTCCCCGCCGCGCTTCCTGTCTCAGACTCTCCCGCTCCTCCGTCTGTGCAGGCTGGAGATGCCTTGCTGCCTGCAGGTGTTTGGGGATCATTCTTTATCATGAAACATTACTGGCTCTTTCAACAGGCACAACAACTTTAAACAGGCACGTTGCTGCAAGCCCACAGAACAGTGGGAGAGAGGGAATTCCTTTGACCCAAATAGCTCAGACAAGATTGGAAGCAACCTGTAAAAATTTAGGTTGAATGTTTTCTCAAAGATGGTTCGAGTTAAGTTATTTTATCAAGGTAATAAAAGGTTTAAATTTGTTGGAAGAATTTATGTGCTTCGTGTTTGGAGTGGAAGATCTTCAAATATAGAGGCAAAAAAGAAAAACGATGCGCATTTGTGATTCCACGCAAATGTGAAGCATCAAACAAGAACAGATCTAAAGTTTAAGGTTGTTGTAACAAACCTTAAGCGGTTCCCAGTAAAAACTGGTACTGTGTTTCATGTCAACATTCGACTATCTGATTCCACACCAGTTTACTCTCCAGAACCAAACATGGAGAAGCAACGTTCGGTTTTTATGCTCCTCCAATCATGGAACCAACTCCCAGAAAAATGTTAAACCACGGCTAAAAACTGACTACATCAACGTTGACTTTGATTACCAAACATGAACTGTGGTAAAAAAAAACGAGTGTTGATTGTTTCTATGCAATTTAATGACAAAATGTTTTTAAAATAAAAATCATTGTAAACTGCCTCGCTGCTGAAATGTGCTACAGACTTGACACAAAAAAAAACCTAGTTAATGTCCGTTTAAAATCTACGGAGATGATTTTTAAAAGTTCAATTAGAGCTGGCAATAATAACTTATGAAAAGACATTTGAGGGACTTTATCAGATGCCGAGCTTGCTTCCTTAAGAGATCTTTCTGAATGTGACAAATAATTGCCATTCGTTAAAGAAGGTTAAATAACCCAGAAAAGTATTTCACCAAACTCATTTCAGTCTTATTGATAGATCATGTAATCTTGTCTCTACATACTGTTTTTTTCAGCAGGTGATTTGTAAATTTAAATTCTTCTATGCTATGTTTTATAAGCAACATCCTGTAAACAAGCAGGTAGCAAGTAAATTTAGGTGTGCAGCAAACCTTTTCTGTCATGTTCCTCAGTAATTTGGATCAGATAAAATAAAAATAAAAAAAGGGTAGCAGACATTGTGGTGTGTTCAATTGCTCAGCAAAGTTCATTGTTTTACCCTAAACTGCGGCTATGATTCTCTAAACTATTTGATCAGCTCCTTATTGTTGCTTTAAATCCAACATCTGAAATTGTTTTTCGTTATGTGATTCTGTTTAGTATTTTGTTAAAACTGAGTGAATCCAAATAGAGGAGAGTTGCTCAACGCGAAATATCTGCATGCCAAATTTTAACTTTACGTTAATTTTAACAGATATTAAAAATGTCAAAAGAAGCTTAGAGCTATCCAGTTTACTGTGAAATATTTAGTAACTATGAAACTCTCCTCTTTTACTTAGTGTTCATTAAAACTTTAAAGCAGAAAGGGTGGTAGAGCACTTTATTTTATTTTTTTTCCCCACGTAAAAAAACTATTGGGTTTAATACAAAACTAGGCCCTACAGTATGTGAAGTGGCTGCTGCACCCTCCTGACCAAAGCAACTCTGCTCCAGCAGGAGGCAGGCATTTCTTGTACTAATACTAAGGAAAAGGGGTGAGCGATAAACCACGGCTACATAAAGAAGTACTACTGCACACAGTAACAGGACCTGTAAAAAAAGTCCAAAAAAATGTTTGTACATTTTTGGAGTTTGAAAACATAACTAATCTTAATTTATCATCGTGACAATAAATTACAATGAGAAGAATTCATGCATGAGCTTAAGTAGCACCAGTTATTTTTTTGGTGGAACCCCCTCCTAAAAACATGCAGGTCATCTTAAACAATTATAGACCTTTTCTACCTTGATTTATTAAACCAGATATGTTTTTTTAACAGTGCAAAAAACCCATCATTAAACATCTGTCTTTATTGTTGTGTTTCATTTCATTTATTTGGTGCTTCTGAAGATAATATAATGTAACTGCGATACTTACTGGACAGGGAAATCTTGCGAGCAGCAAATGCCTTAGGAGTGGTGCTCTGGAAAGACAGGGAGACAGAGAGGACATACAGACACCCCAGGGGAGTGGGGCAAGATGAGAACCCAGAGTCCAGACCCAAACGGGCAACAACACAGAGAGGGGTGAGAGGGAAAAGTGGAGGAGGGGCGGGGAGAGGTGAGTTAGAGTCACCGACACCTGCAGACCTAAACAGAGCCGCTTTAAGGGCTGGGTCTCCTTCATCCACCTACTACGCTCAGCTGCTTCATCTCTACTGTCTGTTTAAGATTGATGCTAAGAACAGAGCAATATCAAACACTCCTTATAAAATGTGTCCTGAGTACAATATCTGATCATTTTCTAGACAATAAATGCAGTAAAGATGCTATAGATCGTTCGTTCTCAAATTTTGACGGTGCTGCAGCCAAATGCAGAAAACTATTATGTGTTAGAAACCTCTTTATCTCTTACCATTATTATTAATAATGCAGGTAAAAAAGCGCCTCCTGAAATGTAAAGCAGCACCGCTCTGGCTTCTTCTCCAAATTTAGTACGTCTTTAAAAATAACTGGTGCTTTAAAAGCGTTAGCTAGATGACAAAAACCCCAGATCTCTCCACATGTTTTAGTTAAAGGAAGCTTAAAGTTCAAGAAGAAAATGAACATTTTAGTTAATCCCTTAAAAATTGTTTTAGACATTTAAATAGAGGAATACTGACAAGTCATGTCCAGGTACCATTTAAAGACCCGATTCCTTACTGGCTCGACTACGGCCCAACCGCACCACAGTGTGCGCTGTGTCTAGGAAACAGGGATCCAATCAGAGAAGGCCGAGGGGCGATTTCAGTGTGCAGATTAACCAGCAGGCAGGAACTGATCACTGGGTCGGACTCGGATGGGGGGCAGGGGACAACTTTCTCAGCTCTTACTGCTGCTCGCACAGTCACATTTTCAGTCTTTTCAAAACCACAGGTTTCATAACGTTGTCTGGTGGATGCTGATGGAGTTAGTGTCTCTCTGATGGGGAAGGAGGGGAGAAAAAAAAACAGCCCAAACATCCTCAAAACTGTCCCAAAGATGTTTGAGATGCATCAGCAGCACGCTGGTGATGTTTTCATTTGTTGTTAAAGTCATCAGAGTTGTTTTAAGATCCAAACGTGGCTCAAATGTTCTGTACAGCAGCAGATTGTCTTTCGGTCTCTTAAATGTCCTCTTTGTAAAATAACAATCCAGGTAAGTAGCAAATAAAAAAATTAAAAAGCAACTTGCAGTAGTATTTCTGCTGCATACCTCTGGAGTCCCGCCACATATTCAGGACGTTGAGGGTGTAACAATACATACACAAGCAGCAGATGCTGACTGATGCTTTTGCGTGGCAGAGAATCACAGATGCCATTTGTTGAACCGACTTGCCGTGGATCTAGGTTAATGAGGCATAACTCGTTCAGAGCTGTCAGAGCCGTGTTGGTAAACTCTGGATGCTCAGGTTCTCTGTGCTCCCATATATCATCAAAGTGTGTCCTTTTCTAACCTTTGCAGTCTTATCACGCGGGAGCCTTGAGTTGAGCCCAGTTGCATCGGCTGTTCAACTTGGGTTTTATATCCAGCATGTTTCAAAGTGGAGGCAAAACGTCAACTGAGCGATGATCTCAACAGAAAATCGTCCATAAAAAACAAAATGTGTTTTTCTTTCACCCAGAAAATAATCCCCTGTGTGTAACAACCGCTTCAATTCTCAGTCCAAAGTCAATACTGCACCACACATCTAGAGAGCAGCCTGGGATCATAAACAGAGCTTCAATCCAAGCTGAATTGGGACGTTTTCTTCCCCCTCTCTGTTGACGACACCTCGAGTGTCTGCTTGTCCTCGTGATGGCAGGAGAACAGTTTATGTGTTTGTGGGGTGGGGGTGGGGGTGGAGGGGGTAACTGCACAGTCCAGTTTTGTTCGACACAGCAGGCTTCCAACCCGTGTGGCCAGGTTACCATGACAACAGCCAACTGCTGCAGTTGCCAAGGCCGCCGTTGCCGACGGTGCTTCTGCCCGGCAAAGCTTTGGATGCGAGCTCCAGTTCCTGCTGGCTCCGCCCGCCACTGAAGGGCCAAGCTCGGGTTTTACTCAGTGGCTGCAGACTCTGGGCCTAACTCGGGCGCCATCGACGCACTTTGGCTTAGCGGGGCGGGGGTTGTAGAAGGAGTAGGAGGAGTGGCAGAGGTGCTGTTGGTGGTGTTGGTGGTAGTAGTACTCAGCAGGTACCAATAGGGACAATGGAAGAGGCATGGGCACCTTCATAACAAAGCAATCAATGGGGTTTTAAAACAGCAGTCACACCATCAATATATAGTGAGAGAGAGAGAGAGAGAGAGAAAGAGAGAGAGAGAGAGAAAGAGAGAGAGAAGCAATCATGATGGGACACAGAGTTAAATAAAGGGTAGAGAGAAGAGAGACTACCAGAAAGGTTAAAAAAAATGTAAAAATGATGATAAAGTGGGAATGCAAACAAAGTGAAAGAAATATTTGAAGCAAGCTCTGATGTCAACACACTGTTAACGTCCGTCATCCATGCAGGCTGAAGAGGCTTTCACGACCGAAACAGGTGGAGCAAATAAAAGAGACATCGAAAACGCCAACAACGAAGATACTTGACACGTACATCTAATAATGCGGATTAAATTAAAAACAGAAACTGATCGGCTGCTTTCCTTCATACTGCTGTTCCTCGACTGGCTCAGATCTAGCAGTAAGCTCTAAGCTCTAGGGAGAAATGGCTGGAATAACAGATTAATAAAGTAAAGAAGTGAGCTATCTGCATGGACGAGTACTGATTAGTAGGATGACAAAGTAGCTCACAAGAGTAAACAAATTAATCTACAATGAATGAACAGTGGGGGATCAATAAAGAGTAGGAATAATTAATTATTCCTACTCTTTTTTATTATTATTATTAAGATTTCAATCATTCATTTAAATGGCTGATGGTCGAAGCTAAATTTGAGGCTCCCGCTGCTGTGGCAATACTGTTAAATATAATCGCTAAGCAATAGTTGCTATCCCACAGTGTGGCAGCTTTTAGATCTCACGTTCTTCCTTCCTCGCTCTCTCCCTTCCAACTCACAAGAGTAGGAGTGACACGATAAGCAGGCACTCTGCTCACAAAATGGGAGCCCGGCTTGAAAACATGACCGGGATCTCTCATTCGAGCAGCGTCAGCACTTAACCTGGCTCTGCACGGCCCGGACAGACAACAGACGTGTGCGAGAACATCCACACGAAAAAGCTCACCATGAAATGTAAGCTGAATTAATAGCAGATGGAAGAAATTAGTTAATGCTCAAGAACTCGAAGACCCAAATCCAACAAAACCCCTTTTTTGTGTTTACCAAAAGTGCCAATTCAAACATTTTGTAGATATTTATGTGTTTTTGTGTGGAAGGATGCCAAAAAATGTATGTTCTGGGAAAACCTTTGGGCTATGTTGGTTTTGAGTGAGCCTCCCCGGGCACTCCTAATGAAACATGCTTTCACGTGAGTGAGGATGCGGCTTTAGTGGGAGACAGAGCCAAGACCCAGACACCCACAGCCTCCCGGTGGCCTTACCTCCTCCATGCGGCTCTCGCTGCTATCTGGCTCAGCCCCAGATGCTGGCTGCTGGGCCATGGAGCTCTCAGAGTCCGGTTCTGCTTCTGTGACAGCGACTGTGCTGGGTTCAGACACCTCCCTGATGGAAAGAAAAAATAAAAAATTATGGGAAATTGACATGTGAATGCCATTTTTAAATCACACTTTTTAAATGCATTATATTTTAGAGGTTAGCAGCCTCTTGCACAGCTTAACTTAGAAAAGTTAAATGACCAACATCAGTATTCCCTTATTTTCAAGTTTTGTCTGCTGATTATCATCATGTTTACTAAACTGAATATTGCTAGCTTTAGCCTAGCACATAGAACGCCACTCTTTTTACTAGTTGATGTTTTTAGCTGCTGCAGCTAAAGAAAAATCAAATATCATTTATGTAAAAAAAAAAAAGTAAAGTTATGCAAGTGCTGTCAGAGTAATGTAGCTATTTTTGTAGCGTTGAAGCCATCATTTCATTTACTGGCGGGAAGAATGGGGGGACTTTGTGTCGTGAACTATAGTTGTGAGTACAAAGCAAAAGTAGTAATACTGATATAAATCAGCGATTTTCACTAGATTTTACGACATAAACTACTAAAAGGCATTCTTTTAAATCTGCCAGAATGGGAATCAGTATTTCCATGTACGTAAACACATTTGAATGGTTTGATCATAGACACTATTTGCGACTTGGTTTCTCTAGAGCCAACATAACATTATTTATGGTTTTTACAATGGTTGAATTATTCTAGAATAAAATAACCAGCCCTATAAATACCTCCGTCAATCCAATTCCAACTACTCCTCACCTTAATTGTTAAAAAACAGGTGAAAAACGACAAAATTACGGGTAAGATCCCTTATTAACAAAACAAAACACTATCATGGCTGGCACCCGCCTCTGTACAATGAGGTATTTGTGCTGCAGGAGACGACATGAGTGGGTCAAGACAGAGAAGAAGCAGGAAGAGTCAGACTCAGGGTGCTGCAGGCTGGTGAGCTGGGTCACTGCTGCTATAAATACCTCAGCAGCTAACTGACACATAGGGTCACAAACTAACTTGTACATCCAGACGTAAACTCAAGAGATGAGTCTGCCGGTGGTCTTTGTCTGATGATGGAGTGGGGGGGTGAGGGGGGTTGGGTGGGGGAATTGGATGTACATTCATAGTGCAAACGAAAACTTATGTTCTTCTTATCGTAGATATTCTTATTTTTATGCTTTCTAGAGCAAAATCAGAACAAAACTATAGTTCTAGCTAGCGAACCAGAAAACCACTCTGGCAGCATCATCAAAAGCTTCTGCCTTCAGAGGAAGCAGCCTGTAGGTGGGAGTCACATCCTCTAGCACCCTTCTCATCTCTCCGCTCCTTTTACCCCACGGCCTGAAGGCCCCTCGGACCGCCTGCTGCAGTTTGCATGTCTAAAACTTTGAACGGCAGCGGAAACTGTTGCTAAACTTCCAAACATATAAAACTAAACCCTTAGGAAGGATTAGTCTATAGCTCGGAGAAATGTTCATCCTCAAAATGATCCAAAATCCATCACAGTGCAGTACAACCAATGTGTAGATGTTGACTCATCTAAAAGATGTTTTTATTTCCTAAACCTAGAACTGATTATACTGTGGAGCAAAATAAATCGAATCGTTACCGGTTATAAAGAACTGCCTGAGCTTCAACTACAGCGCACCGCTGGTTATGCTTTTTGTTTCCAGAAAATACTTATAAAGCAGCTTTTGACCATAAATAAAGAGCAACATCAATTTGACACTTTTATACTTTTAACAGACTTCCCCTCAACAAACAATGCCCAATCAAATGCTTTTGATTGATTGCTTTCCGCCATGGATCTAAAAGAACAAACAAGAAGATGCCAGTTATTGAAGAATGAAATTAGAGCAATCTCTGAGAAATAATGCTTGAATCGGTCCTCCACGATTAGACACTGGTGGGAAATCAAATATGTGAATCAAGCCTATATAAAAGTCTGGGCAAGAAAGAGTAACCAACAGCCGAAAGTAGGATAACTAAACAAACTACAGCATGGCCGCCGTTTTATCCGTCAACCGTATCCTGGACTTCCTTGAAAGGACAAATAAAGATCTAATTCACCAGAGATTGCCTATAAAGATAACACTTCACTACGAAAACATCCAATATAACTCACTAAAAACGGCTCATGTGAACCTTATGATCTTTGTTTAATCCTGTATCCTAATAGCTTCTCTCACATACTGAAGCTTTGCTTCTATCAAAGTATAAATAATAAATGACCACTCATTACGGGACGGTTTAGAAAATATATTGAATGGTGTTCCTATTCTTCTTACGTTACCATTCCTAAAGTCTAATCAAATTGATTAAAAATCGGCAGAGTAAAACTAAACTATATCTTTAGCATTAATATCTTCTAAGATTACACAACGCATGCTGACAGCGTTTCAGCGTGTCTATCAGAGATGGCCTGAAACGCAGCAATAAATCGAAGCTACAACTCCAGTAGAGCCTGTTTAACCTTCAACTCTAAAAGACAAGTCGCAGGTTTGACTGCAGAAAAAGGACGTTTTTTTTTTTTACTTTCTGCGACAAGAAACACAATTTCTCGTCAGGATTGGATGTCAAATTCTTAAAGCTCAGGCCTGAGGCACACCTGCTCAGGTGCAACTAAAGATTTAACCCTTTATGGTCAGGAGAGGGCAAGAGGGTCATTACACACAAGGGCGAGAATATGTCTGCTGCTTCAACTGCTTTGAAGCAAAAATGGTTTCAATAAACAAGTGAACAATCAATTGACTATCCCCGCCTTTAAAATATACATCCAGTAATGCAGGAATGAGGAAGAAGAATGAGGATCAGTTTCATAACCTGTAAAATATGCTACAACTACAGTTTAAACTAATAACTTGCCGGATCTTAACAAAACTAAGCCAGATTTAACAAAACTAACCAGATTGGGCCACAACACATGTGTTACCTATTAAATAAGAGGTAAATCGGGCTCCCGGAGGAGAAGATCATGAATGCTGATGTCATGAGGGACCACTGTACAGCCAGCAGATGTCTGCTATAATGATCTCCCTTGACAGCATAAAAAAAGATCATTACCAGCTTCAGCCACACAAAATAAACGTGCAGAAACCAGATCTCTGGGTGAAAGAACATCATGGAGCTGAGGAAGTAAGGATGAGTCCTGGTGGAAGACAACCAGGAGAAAAATGGTGTTTGAGTTGATCCGAGGGTTTCCTTCACCTAACAGCTATGTGATCAAAAGAGAAAGAGACCCTCACCCCCACCTTTCCTCCCCCAACAAAACCTCCTCTGCTCCTTCAGCCAACAAAAGGCTCCCACCGACGCCCCCACCTCCTCCTCCTCACATGGGCGAGCATGCAACACGCTAAGCAGGCCGATGTGAATGGATGACATGATATTTCACAGCTGCGACGGGGTGAAAAAAAAAGGAAAACCCGACAAATATCCCTTCAGATTGCCTCACGATCGATGGAAAAGTACTCGCAAGGCAGCAAGCTGAAGCCGGAGGTTCAGCCTTACCCGTTTTTGTTGCCTTCGGACAGCATAATGACCGGCGGCCGCGGAGGAAACGCTCCCCGGAGGTGAAGAACCGGCGACGTCTGGACGGGAAGCTGTTCCGCTCCGGTGAGAACTGGAGTCTGGAGGGGAGCTAACGCGGGATCCGGCGCGACGGTTTCTGCTTAACCTCAAGCGGAGCACTGCGTCGGTATCAGAGATGCGGCGCATGCACGGCGGCCATGTTGGCTGGGACGGAGCGAGTCTGGCAGAATGAGTGGCCGGCTTCCGGCCGGGGGCTTTCAGAATAAAAGCGTGGCGTGACGCGCGTCTAAGATGCGACAAATGGCCAAAACCAGCGCGGCAGGAAAACGATTAAACTTAAAGATGAACAAAAATAAGGGCAACAATGAAGGCATTTTATATATATATATATATATATGAGAAATTTAGAAGAAAACAACTGGAATGGATTTATTTCATAATGGAACAACTTTATTTATATAGTTAAATAAAAAACAACAAATAGGGGATTTTTTAAATTAAAAGTACATGGCATGCATACTAAGCATGTGATCATTGCTTTACAGTTACTGTTTTATTGTTAGCAGCTGGAAATAAATGGACATATAACAACCTAGACGATAGAAGCGTCTTCGTTACTAAATCGGGTGACATTTTATGAAATCTTCCAACTATTATCTAATCTTCCAACTATACATATATATATATATATATATATATATATATATATATATATATATATATATATATATATATATATATATATATATATATATATATATATATATATAT
>JAVLVB010000031.1:1229696-1247606 GCA_032876305.1 Orestias chungarensis
CCAGGACAAAAGGGAAAACGCAGTCCAACAGCTGGCACGCATTTTAGGCTAAGATTAAAGGGGAGGCCACTGTGGTCAGGGTGCTGGTGGTGGGACAGCCGTGGCATGGCCCCCACACATGGGTGTGACCCGGTGAGAAAATAGCAACAGCATTTGGACCGGATAGACAGGCTTCCCCAGCAGACAGAGACAGGTGTGGCCCCGCCTTGGAGGGGGGCAGGGAGACACGCCGCTGGTAGAATGTGTGAAGAAATGGTGGCCGGGTATTTGATAGTCATCACTTGCTTTCACGACCCTGTTCGCCTGCACAGACTTGAATTCCCTGTGTGGTGCAACAGTTTCCAGTAACTTTTTTGTGTTCTTGTATTTGTTCGTTTTATTTTGTACGTTTTATTTGTGTTTTTAATGCTGTAAAGTGTCCTTGGGTTATTTGAAAGGCGTTGTGAAATTAAATGCATGATTATTATTATTATTGTTAGTTTTATTATCAGAATTATTATTAATGAGTGCGACGTCGTATTTGCAGACGTAAGGTACAGTTTAATCGGAGCAACTCTGTCAAACTTTTGTAGAGCTTTTGGGACCATTGCACCAAATCTAAGATGATAGGCACAGCCTTTTATGCTGCAAGAAACCCAACAAACCAATGCCAACACGATTTTAGACAATAATTTCTTAAGCTATTAAGGATTGACAAACTTTTAACTTCTTAAACACACACAAAAAAAACAACAACAGATAATTATGGTCAAAACTAACCAAAGTTGTTTTATCTCTGATTATTACAGGAGGTTTAGGTGGGAATTCACAAAAACTGAGTGTGCAGCAACAGGTGGGGGAGGGGACATTCAGATTGCTCTATCTTTCTATTTTGATTTGATGTCCCTGAAGGCACACAAATACATGCCAGAGAGTTGCTGTACCTCTGTCTCGGGGTCAGCTTGTGATTGGACACTGCGCGGGGTGTCGTAAATGCCATCCACATCATCTATGCGAGCAGATTGGATCGGCTGCTGCCATCGGCCACTTGGAGGGGTGTCATACACCTAACGTGGCAGCAGAGGACAACATTAGGTCATGACAGTAGATCTGCATGAGATAGTCCATCGTATTGTCTGGAGAACAACTGATGTAAGGTAAAACCATACCTGGTCATCTGCAACGTCTGTGTTGTTCTGCTTTTCTCCAGCATCGTTCTGCACGCTGCTGCTTTTGTCCAGGCCGTTGCTCATCTTTTCAACACTAACGTGGGGTGTTTTGATTTGTTTGTCCTCTTGTTGCAGCTGGACGGCAGGATTTACCTGAGCCGACGGTTTGGGGACAGAGGCGCCCGACGAAGGTGTGGTTTGCTGTGCTTCTTTCCTGGTGACTCCTCTCAAGGGGGGTGCCGGGGGAGGAGGTTTGCGAGCAAAGTTTGGCGAACCTGGAACCATAACCTGCCCGGCTCTGATTAACAAAGGAGACCCCCGGTGACTGGCAGCGGCAGATTTGCCCCTTGCAGCTGCAGAGTTTGGGGGAAAACCCCTGAGCATAGGTCGGGGGGACGCTTGGGTGGGGGTTAGCGGCGATGGGTGTTGGTGGGCCAGGACGGTGGCGGGTGGCCGATGAGGGGTGGGTGTTTGGTACACGCTCGGTGTCGCTTTGGGCAGCGGGGTTGCGGAGGTGCCGTTTACTCCAACACCCGTTGGGGACTGATAAACATCATCGCTTGCAAGCGCCGTCCCTTTGGGAACCAAGTAACAGTCGTCCGAATGTCCTGCTGTTGACTTGTCTCTTGGAACAAGGTATGTAGTGTCTTCCGGTTCATCGGTGGCCCTTGGCATCCCGCTGGGGGAAAGGTAAACAGGCTCCAAAGCCTGGAGAACCCCAGGCTGCCTTGCACATACAACTGCAGAAGGCAGGGGGCTTAGTGGCTTCTGGTAAAAAGTTCCCGACGTTTCTGAACCCTGTACCCTTAAAGATGGGGATCGCGGCCGTCCTGCCGCCCCAATATCCCAGTCTGGTTTGGGACGGGTGCCAGAACTAGAGTGTGAGCGCGGCCGGCCGACCTCCAATTTCCGTAGCTCTCCAGTCCGAGTCACGACTCCTCCGCCTGGAACTGGTGGAGAAAGGTACACTCCGTCCGTGCTTCCTCTGACAACAGTCCTCGTCAAAGGAAGGCCCGGGGATAAGTATACAGACTCTTCCTTAGGTCCGGGGCTAGGCTCAGAGTCTGGCGGTAGGGCAGTCTGCAAAATTTTGAGCCGGTTGGCGGGAACAATGCCCTGTTTGCCGTGCAGGGAGCAGAGCCACCAACCAGGCCCGCCGGTGTGCTCCTGATCCAGAACCATCAGAATGTCGCCCTTCCGAAAAGCCAGCTCTTCCACGCTTTCGGCCGTGTTGTCGTACAGGGCCTTTGCCAAAACCGTCTGGAAGATGTAAAGGAAAGACCATGGATTACGTACACTTACTAATTCTCCAAGTAAACAAACAAATGCCATATGACAGAGAGTTGTAATGACGGTCACGTCTTTTTCTCTCACATGTTTACACCAAAAACATCATCTTCTTTCCAGTTTGTACTCTTGCTTGTTTCAAATTAGACTTTTTGGGGTAAATACTTGTTAATATTCATTGACTGTTGCTGCAGGGACACATACAAAACTCCAGATTAAAATTTCCTTTGGGTTGAACTGGAGTCCTAATTGATGCATTTCCATAAAAATAACAATCAAGAAAAACTCAACGATGTCATTGTGCAAACCATGGGTATAAAACAGTTTGATTAAAAGGTAGTAAATAAAAGTGTGAAGAGATCGTTATACTGGTATGTTGCTGCCAATTAAAAAATAATACAAGTTGATTGCTTAGAGATGTTAAATAAAGAACAATTACACTGAATGGTGGAGATCTCAGGACCTCTGAATGACTAGGGAATATTGGTGAACCAAAACACACAAACACACACACACACAAACACACACACACACACAGAAGGAGAGAGGAAATCCAAATCTCAAAATCTCCAGCTGCGTCAGTAATGATGGCCAAAACAGAGAGAGAGGGGAGAGAAGCAGTCGGAGGTGGATCAATGATCAAATGGACACAGGAGCTTAATGTTAATGAGCACGATGAGAGGAAAGGGGGAGGGGAGGGAGAGGCACATCTGTCCCTTGCTGTTTAGGGTTTAATTGCCAACCCAAAGCCACAGAGTCAGACCCCCTTTCAATTTCTAACCCCCCCCCCTCCACCCAGGGAACAGATAGGCTCCAATGAGCCGTGAGGAGCCCACTACACCTCAAAACAGTAACTTTAAAATATGTTGTAAAAGCATGAAATTATAGTGAGCCCTTTTATATTGAAATGAACCCATGCTTACAGAGAGCTGAGGTTGTACTTACTGAGACAGACATGACTCCAAGCTCATCAGATATTTCTCTGGGGAAAATATGCGTTCAGGTCGCTCAGCCCATCCATGCAGATCAGATCAGCTCAGATCGGATCAGATCAGAGATGATCCTGGGATGTGTCGATGCGCAGCTGATGAACTGGGGCCAACGACCCGGGGCTCATCTCGGCGGTCCGTCCAGCAGTCTTCATCCTGCAGTCAGCATGGAAGAGAGTTCACGCTTTTTTTACTGACTAAACGGCAACTGAACGAGCAAACCGGTCCGTCCGCCTGCAGTCAGGCATCCTCTGCATGTATCACAACGTGGGACGGAGTTACGTTACGTTACGTTAACAAAACCGTTGACGCAAAAAATGTTGAAAGGTGGCAGCAATAATAATTAACTGGCGTTATTACGAACTGATATAGACAAGATAAACGGTGGCGAGGCCTTGCTTGAAACGCTTTCTAGCGCTGGTTATCCGTATCGATAAATGCTAACGCTCAATTCAAAACAATAGCCGTTCCCACCGTTAACATTATCTAAAAGAGGCCAGCGACAACAAACGCTGTCAATTTTTAAATAACACCCTGCATAAATACCTGGGCTTTTATCTCGTCGTTGTTAAAGCTCCCATCGACGCGAAGCAGCGACTGCGGGATACGCGAGGATATCGTTTCTTTTCTCGGCGTGAAAAATCTTCGGTCATTCGGGGTTCGATCAGCCAGAAGCAGGAGAGCGGACGGCGCATGCGCGGCGGAGTGGAAAGGGGCGGGTGCAACGTCGTCGCCATACTGAGAGGGTCAATCCCAATTATTGGTGCATCATATTTAATGTGATGTTATTCAAAACGAGAATTAATATTAGTATTTTCATTCTAAATGTGGAATTAATTTAGAGACAAAAGTTTATTTTATTTTGATTAGTTTATTATTCAGAAGTGGATCGAAATAATGCAAACATGCTCAGATAAATTCTAAAAATGTATTTTGCTTTAGCTGGAGCCAACAATATTTTGTGCATAAAAACTATAAATCCAAGCTTGTTTATTTGAATTTTTTGGGGATAAAACTATGTTTTATGACGTTTCTGCCTACGTGCCACTCATAAGATGGAGAACACAGTCACGTGACACGTGTTGCGTTAACGCCACCTCTTCTGTGATTGGCTGCAGTGGTTGGTGGTGCGTTCACTGGTTTCAATTCCCTACGTTAATCACTGCGCTTTCCGAGACGTTAAGCAACACAGACAAGTAACGTTAAAAACCCATAATGCTAAAACCTAACAGTTATGATGTCAGCAGATATTAAAGTTGTCAAAACAAGCATTTAACATGGTGCAAAATTGAAACGAAGCGATTGTTTAGTGGCTTTTATTTTGACATCGACACCTTTAACCGGAAGATGCGAAACGTAGCTGAGAGTCAAAGGTCCTCTGGTCAGATTTTACGTGGTTTTTGTCATTAATTACAACTTTCCGTCGCTGCAGCTTCGTTCGCTGAAGTTTTCATGTCCTACATGGTGAGATGATCCTCTTTATGACATCCCAGCATTATGAACCGGCTGTAAAATCATCACAACACTTCGGTCAAATATGTCATTATATACATTATTGATCCACCAGTGAGTCATAAGTACTTAAATATAAGTAGAGAAAAATAGTTTCTCTCTAATCTGACTTTAACATCATTGAACAACATCTACTACGAAGTTCCTGACTTTTGCCCCAGTGAACCATGCTGCTCTGTTTACAGGTGATGTTTCGCAGTTTATCCAGGTTTCTGAGGACTAACCCTGTTTCTGGCCAGAGAACAATGTCTCAGAGCAGCCTGGATGGCAAAGTGGCCATTGTTACAGCCTCCACTGATGGGTATTTTAATGCTTTTTTTGTTGTTGTTGTTGTTTTGTGATGTACCAGCACAGAGTAGTTCATAGTTGAGAAGTGGAAAGAAAATGATACAAACACAAGAAGATCAATACTAGAAGCATCATTCGCTTTAGTTGGAGATACAAATATTTTGGAGCATTCCCCCCTGGTTTTCACATTTAGAGACTAACGTTTTTGCTAATTCTTATTTGCAAAATAATAATATTTAAAAATGTCAGTTTATAAGTCGTTTTCAATTGGATATAGGTCTTGACTTTGACTAGGACATTCTAACATATGAATATATGCTGTGAAATGCATTTTTATTGATTGATTATTGGTGCACCATAGTTAATGTGATTCTATTCAAAACAGGAATCAGTTTTGGTATTTTCATTCAAAACATGAAATCGCTTTAAATATTCCTTGGACAACATGATGTGTTTGTGTGAATGTTCTGAAGGACAATCAAGGTTATTTCTGTTTTTTCTAGTTTATTTCAGGCATTCAGGTTTGCAGACAGAAACAGGCCTGACCTTCCCTCCATTTACGACTTGTAGAGGTCATGGAAGGTCATATCCTGGACACCCACCTGTTCAAACATTTTAATTCAGGACATTCCGGAAGAGCGCTGTTTTCAAACAGCACAGCTCCACTGAGACTCTCAAATCAATACTAATAAGAGAGAGAATTTAAGTTTTTGCCTATTTTTATTTGCAAAATAGCTCAAACAGATTTGATGGAGAGCATCAGTGAAAATGTCAGTTTATAAGTCTTAGATCTTGACTTTGACTAGGACATTCTAACATGTATCTAAACTGTTAAAACTGATTATACCAATTTTAGGATTTTAAAATTCAATAAGCCTAAAAGCCTCTTCAAGGTCTTAAATTACTACTTTAGGAAGATTAAATTAAAAAATTCTTGCTATAGACGTCATTATGTCGGGTTGAGCACAAATGCTAACCCCTGTTTTTTTTAAATAATCCCACATATAAGTTTCCATCCATTTCACCATCATATTTGATAACTCTGTGGGTCTACCACATAAATTCCCTGTAAAACACATTAAAAGTTGTGGTTGGGGTGAAAAAGAAGAAAAAAAACAGGCTATGGAAAGTGTAAATGTTAATTCTTGATAAGCTTCACTTTTCTCTTATGCTGGTTGTCCTCGTCTCCTCTCCCCAGAATCGGCCTGGCTGCAGCCCAGGCTCTGGGGAAGAGGGGGGCCCATGTGGTCGTGAGCAGTCGGCGGCAGGCCAACGTGGACAAGGCTGTGGCTCTGCTGCAGAGCCAGAGCATCCGAGTAACTGGAACCACATGTAATGTCGGCAAAGGGGAGGACAGAGAGAAGCTGGTTCAGCTGGTGAGCTCTGGTGTCTCCTGCCGCTCTAGATGGGAAATATGCAGGCTTCCTGTGATAATTAGCCCCCAAATATCTAATCTGAAGTATTAAATAATCTACTATGTAACTTTTACCTCATCGATGGAAACACTTTCCTGAACTCTTATATAACAACTGAAAATAATTTTTTGTCAATGCTAACCTCAGACATTTCCTGTGGCTGCAGATCGGACCTGCAGAAAGTTGGGAGAGATTTAAATTTCCTCTCCTCTCTACGGAGTTCAACCGAGCTCCTTTCTCTCTGTTGGACATCGTCGTTCCAGGAGGGATGTTGGGGAGGAGGGGGCGCTGCATTTTCTTTGTCTGAACACATTTGGATGGTTTGCACCCAAGCCGTCCAAGTTCACATGACCTCATATTTAAGGCACTTCGTATTCCTGGAGGTCTACTAAAAACCAAAAATCTTCCTTAACGGCTTAGTCTTAATCTCAGCATCCCATGAACTTTTCCATGTAGGAAAGGTTTTGAGCTAAATCTCAGAAAATCTGATCGATTACAACAGCACCCGGCCACTTTTAGTGCCTCCATGGAAACCATGTCTTTGCGTATCCACAATATTTTAATCGTTGTTGTTGCTTAAATCCTAACTTCAACATAATATTTTTTTTACTTGTGCATGTTGTCCTTCTTTTACATAATAATCTAATCTCTATAAAATCAGATTCCATCTGTTTGCTCACACATCTCAAAATGCAGTCAAACATAGCGTGTGTCCTTTTTTTTTGTTGTAAAAAGCTCTCAGTTTTATTGGGATTTTAATTATATTAAAAGCGTTTCATATTATCGGTGATGTCTATCCTGTTGTTGTCTTTCATTCAGACTCTGGATCAATGCGGCGGCATCGACATCCTGGTGTCCAACGCAGCGGTCAACCCCTTCTTTGGGAACATCCTGGACTCCACAGAGGATGTTTGGGACAAGGTACACACCGTGATTATGAAGCGCCAGAACTCATTTAATAACTAAAATAGTGGGGTCTTTAAAAAGAAGTAGTCATAAAGCTGGAAGTTGTTTCATATGTGGCCCCGTTATAACCACCTAGCTTACCTCAGATGCATGTTTTATATTAATCTGACCTTTTTTTTCAACTCTCTCTACTGAGGAGATGATTGATCCTTTTGATTTCTGCTATTCGAATTAGCTCCAATTCCTTCAACTTGGATGGAGAGTGTCTCCTAATGTAGATTTTTGTGTAGATGTAGAGATTGTCACATTCAGTCTAGACTTTGACTGGGCCTTTCTAACACATTAATATATTTTAGTTTGACCTACTCTTTGGGAGCCTCTGGTTGTGTCTCACATCTTTTAAAAGCCCTTTTTTATTCCCTGCACGACTTGCGATAAACTGTATTAATGAATTTCTTTCACAAATCTACTCCATTAAACCCAGATTTTATGTGTACGACACATGGATGTGAACACAGCCGTGCATCTCTGCAGTTGTTCTTTTTTTTTAACCTGAGAATAGAAATAAAATGTTGGAGATTTAAAACTGGTTCATCAAAATGACAACTTGTCATGTAACGTTTGCGGCTCTAAAAGACGTTTTAGTTTAGCAGCACAGAGGGTAAAACTGGCTCTTTGGACTGTTAAAGGTTGCAGACCCCAAGGCTATCTCTTATTCACTAACCTGTCTGTCTTTGTTCCTTTTCCTTCATGATGCTTTCCCTCCACTAATGTTCTCTAACAAACCTCTGAGACCTTCAGGAAACATCTAGATTTTAACTGTGATTACATTACAGACCGCTGGACTCTTTTTTATTCACTTGATGACTTCTAAAAGCAATTGTTTGAGACCATATCCTTCCACACCATGAGTACGAATCTAAAGTTTGCGTTTTCTAATGTATCAAAATGGGAAGAAAGTCAGGTTTGTGGAGGCTTTAGCAACAAAAACATGAAAACAAGAGTCAACAACACATTTTTTTAAAACTTTAATAATTGTATGATTTTTGTTGCTTTCTAGATTCTGTCTGTAAATGTAAAATCTGCCTTCCTGCTGACTAAGTTGGTGGTGCCTCATATGGAGAAGAGAGGGTGAGAGGTAGTATACAGACAGTATACAGACAGAAGCGGGTCTGCTTGGGATCTGATGCGTCTCAATTCGTCTTTCAGAGGAGGAAACGTCGTATTCGTGTCTTCTGTTGGTGGATATCAGCCGATGAAGGTCAGAGATGACGATGATAAGCATTCATAAACGTTTATGTTAAAAGATTCAAACTGCATTTTGCGCTCTATAAACAGTTTTTTTGTTTTTAATGCTACCGTTTTTCATATAATTAAATATTCCAGTATAGCAACAAAGCATTCAACTCAACCATCGCTGTGCTGATCAGGCTGTGTGTAAGGTTATCCTGCAGAAATATACGTATATTTATTTAAAATCGTAACCAAATATGGAGTTTTTTTTTGCAAGGTTCTCACAGCTTTTAGAATAAAAGCCATTATATGTCGTTATAGATCTGCTATTGTACTTAATCATTGGCTAGAGTTGTTTGTTGTTAAATTACATTGTGATAGGAGAAATTGGATTTTTCTCGTAAAGTCTCTTAAACTGATTTGAAACTAGCTAACACCTTAATTGTTGTGTAAACGCCAATCTTCGTACCCGTTCCCTTATTGCAAGCTTTAGATTGTGTTTCTTTTGGGAGTTTTTTTTAATGTACGTTAAATCCCCCTCCCTCTGTGGGCAGGATAAAACTTTGCGTTAATGTCTGATCGTCGAAGTTCCAGATGTGTGAAACATTTTAAGTATCACTTTGCCTGTAAATATGACAAGATTATGCGAGCAGCTGATTCTGCAGTAGACATCTGATTAGCTATAATAGAATTTATACCGTTGAGAAACAGGAACAGGTCATGAATTACTTAAATATCCTTGAGTTTAGAAAAATAGCTTTAATATTTCTTGTGTGGAAACATAGAAGTTTAGCCATGTTGATACTGTGGTTTGTATTGAGTAAATGTACTTCAATTAAAGCTTGGATTTGGGTTTCTGTCTGTGAAATTTACAAAAAAAAATATTAAAAAGAAGCTTTTTTTAAATGTTTAGTAGGAATGTGACCATATTTGAACTATGGTTCAGTAGAAGTGTCTCTCTTCAGGCCTTGGGGCCCTACAGTGTGAGTAAGACGGCCCTGCTGGGTCTTACCAGGGCGCTGGCTCCAGACCTGGCTGAGAGTAACATCAGGGTGAACTGCGTGGCGCCTGGAATCATCAAGACCCGCTTCAGCTCTGCGGTGAGGAGGCAAACGCTCTGTCGATGTTCAGGCCGGTACAGCTCTTGAGTTACTGTGTGCGGCTTATCATTGTGTTTCAGCTGTGGGAGAACGAAGACATCGTTGAAGAGTTCAAAAAGCAGCTCAGCATTAAAAGGTGAAACTCGGTTGAACGTGTTGAGCTTAAGCTGCAGAGCCTGTGTAATGTTCTCCTTCCATCTGCGGCTTCAGGATTGGACAACCTGAGGAAATTGGAGGCGTTATTGCCTTCCTGTGCTCGGATGAAGCTTCCTACATTACAGGAGAGACTCTGACAGTGACGGGAGGGATCAGCTGTCGACTTTGAGCCAAGCAGAGCTTTACACCCATTTGGTTTCTTTGAGCTTGTGTAATTTTTCTCTTCCATAACGTACTTCCTCCTGAATCTGTTCCTAAGATATATTTGAAACAAAATGGTTTTACATTAAGATACGTTTTAAAGATCAAGACTTATTCTACAATTTCAATTTGCAAGTATCAATGTACAAGTATGTAATAGCTGAATGCTTTGGGCACAGATGGTTTAGATTTAAAGTCTTCTGCAAGACTAGTGGAACGCATGCTTGAATGTTTTTACACCGTTTGCACACTAATCACGTTTAACGTAAAATAAATACACAACACAAGTTTCTGTTTCAATTCAAAATCTTTATTCCTTAAAAAAAACCTTGAGGGGTTCTGATTTCCTCCAACATCAACATTTTTGTGAATGCACGTGTAAGTAAAAGCATAAGAGCCCATGAACGGTCACAGTGCTATAAGTGGGTCAGTTTTCCATGATGCATTAAGCAACTTTGAATCTGATAAAGGATTAAACTGCATGTCCAACATTTGCTTTGGGTGAGAAAAAAAAAAAAGTCAAATTCCAGCCGATCACGCTTCAGTTTTTCCCAGCAGTAAACTCCGGGAGCCTCGATCGTCACCTGCGTTTGCTGGCGGCGGACAGCAGGTCACGCCGGGTCATCCCGGGTTTCCAGAACTCCCTCAGGGTGGGAACGTAGGTGCCGTGTTTGGTTTTGTAGTAACGCTTCATGAACAGCTGGGAGAGAGGAAGCGCAAACGTTTGAAAAGATGACAGAGCCTGACACACTTTAACACAACTACTACATTTTAACAGTATTTCTATTGAGTTCTTACACAGAGAAATACACATTTCAATTAGGAATGTTCAGAATCCATATTTCAGATGTTCCTCAAGAGTTTATCAATATGTTAAATGATCAGTCTTTAAATTAATAACTACAAAAACTAAACAGCATTTCCAGGACAGTTTGTAAAATGAAATGATAGATGAATGGATGGCTGATAACTCCCAAAACAAGATAGGCGAATTATTAGCCTGACAGTTGAACCCAATAATTGATGGACTGACATCAAGACAGACGGATGAACAAATTAACGGATGCAAGGGAAAGAATGGACGAATGGACAGACAGACAAGTAGGGAGAGGAAGATGGACCAACGATGAATGAAATGACAGCCCGAACAGCCAGAGAAATGGATGGACATGTGGGTAGAAATTGGTTGAAAGGGGCTGAGAATATTCAACGACAGCGCAGAAATTGTTGGCCATTATCCCCACAATGACCTCCCCTTGTTAACGGAAACATCCACCTGACGAACCATTAGGAGCTTTTTCAGCCCATAAAAAAGCAGAAAGCTTTGTCTAAAATTAAAAACTCGAGACATAAAAAGCTAACGTATTGAAGGCCAGTTAAATAAACCCTTTTCACTAATTCTCATGTAGACTCAAGCATGGGGGACCAAGTCTTGATTTACAAATGAAGTTTCCACTTTACCTAAATCTGGAGAAGTTAAGTCAGATTCCTTATTCCAAAACTCTAGTAATGCTCCATGAATATAATAATAACCTTCTATTGGCAACTTCTTAACATTTGCAGCATACACACCCTCCCTTTGAAGTTCTTAGACGCTTCATCCTCAGAATCTGCGACGTAGTCTTCCGACAGAGTCACGGTCTCTAAACAAAAACTTGCAGAGTTAAAACTAAAACAACTGCCTTAACTTACTGGTACCAACATAAATAAGCTGTTAAATGTGTTAAAACCACCTGCATGAGCCCTCTGCTGGGAGGAAAAGCTGCTCCCTCTGGGTAATGCAGGCAGATTTCTGTGGAGAACAAAAACAACAACAAAAAAACAGAGCTATATGTGCAGAAAACAACAAGCTTACTTTTTAATCAGCTGTTCGGATCAGATGGGTCTTTGTAACCAAAGGGACCGATCGCAATTTTACTGATATTGCAAAGCTCTGACCTGCTCCCATTGATTTCAGGCAATTGAGCCTTGGACAACAGCAACTATTATTCCACAACTTAAATAAACCCAAAAGTGAAACAGTTTTAAGACAAATGGATCAAGAAAAAAATAAAACGTACTCGTTTCAAAAGGAGTCTTTAAGCGAAAACCAGCTAGAAAAAATGAAAGCATATCACCTTTAACTCGACCTTTTTTCCTTTTTCTGACTAATTTTAACCAAATCCCAACGTATGAATAACGTTGAGTCTTTATCTCCTAGTAAGAACCTTCAGTTTGATTTTTTAAATGGTGCATTCACTTATTCAAATAAAAATATTAAGAGTTGATCTTGCATGAAATCCACATGTCCTGCAGATTTAAGCTCCAAATTCAGTGTTTAAACAAAATCTAAATTTTGTTTTAAATAGAAATCATTTTTTAAAACATAATCCCTCTAATGACAACAGTTGGCTTTAGAACCATTTTTTTTTTTTTTGTTTTTAGCTGGAATCCAGCTGGAACCCAGGACCTTCTTGCTTTGGGGGATACGACGTTACCAGCTGCTACGCTCACTGCTCAGCCACATTCACGCTACACGACCTTTGATCTCTTTATTCTGTGGACAAAAACTTCGATGTCAAAACCTCCAATCGATATAGAATTAACTTTTATTTGTCGATATTATTTTATTATTCTTTCTTTTTTGTGTGTGAGCCTCCAGATAACAGATTATTGAATAAAGTTAAATTTGAACCAGGATTTATTCCAGGATCCTCATTCGCAGCCTTTTGTTTTGAGCCTTACTCTTTATTGTCCAGAGGGGGACTCTCGTGCGTTTGACAGCCGCTTGTTTGTTTCCACGTTAAAGGCCTCCTTCTCTGCTTCTCCTTGTAGAACGACGCCCTGCCTCCTCCAGACGAGCCGGAGCCGGCCGAGGAAACCGACAGTCTTTGGATGACAACTCTGGGGTTGCTGCACAGGCAGGAAGCAAAAACAGAGCAGAGGGACGGATCCTCAGGCAGGTGGAGCTTTTCGATGCCGAGCTTGCTCATATAACAGTTTAGGAGTTCTGTGTTGTTGCAGCCGTTGTTTTGTGGGGATGGCCATGCTTTTTTCTCGGTCACGGCGATTCTCTGCTTCCTTTTGACGCCCGTTTCTCCATTTACGTTCTCAGAAATCACCTCCTCCTCAGAGTCACTGTCTGTTGGGTCTGGTTGCTTGCGTTTCCTTCCTCCGCTTTGATTTAAGGAACTCCTGTCTTCCTCCTCCGCCTGTTCCTGCCCCATTCCCATAGGTTTGGGTTTCTGTCTGACCAGAGTAAACTTCGTAGGCGGATGCTGTTGATCATCTGTTGCATCTTTGGAGTTGGACTCCTCATCAACTTGCAAGCTTTTTTTCCTGGCAGACAGCATGGCGGGAACACTGTCATTAGAAATGAGTCCGATTACAGGAGTTATAAACGGCGTAGTCACTCCAGGCTGTGAGCGGTTTGTCCGCTCGGCAGTCGACCGTTCGACTCCAGCCGGTTGATTTGACGGGACTTTTCCAGACGGAGGGAGAGACAGAGAAGTCAGGATGGAGTCGCCCATGTTTGGAGGTAGAGACGCTGTGGAGAAAAACAACAATCGTCAAAGGTCGTGTTAGGATTTAAAGAGTCCCACATGTTTATCAAATTAAAAGGTTATTTCTTCAGTCATATCTACAGCCAACAAGTTATTAAACAATCTGAAATACTATAACTGTGGATGGTTGGATTGATGTCAAAGTGGAAGGAGGGAGGAATAAATAGATTGATGGTTGGATGTCAGAATGAATGGATAGATGTATGGATGGACGAATAAATGAAAGGAGAGCTGGATGTATGCATGGATAGATGGAGAAAATAAATAAAAGGTGAAAAGAACTGCATTAAATATGGATAAATGATAGATGGATGAATTAAGAGAACCATGGTGTGTAGACTGTTAGCATAGATTAATCCATAATTATTCCAACTTTACTCAAAATAACGTCAAGCACTAGGAGTTACCAAGCGGTTTTGTCACATGGATCATTACAAGACAAGATGGTTCAAACATGTAACCCTGACCTGACAATAGTACGGTGGAAAGGGGGAATAAAAGTTAGCACTGTTAGCTCAACTAAGCCGATCTCAGTACTTATAGAATGCTACACTTAGTTTACTTACACACATTAGAGATCAAGTTAGTATTCTACGGCTGTTAGTTCATTTTAATTTTCATCACAATGCTTAGTATTTGAGTTTTCATCTGATTCTTTTGTATAATATCAAGCTCACTTTAAACTGTCGATTAATACATTTTGAGTTTTTTTCAGATTTGAAAATTGAGATCGATCAGAAACATGCTTTCAACTCAAGAAAATCTTGTCCATAAGTAAATTTATATATATTTTTTTAAGTTTGATTAAAAACTCAAACGTAAATCTATAAAATATTGTCAAAGTTTATGCCTTAAACCTAGATCTTAAAGGCAATGTGAATACATTATAATCAAATAATAAGTAGTGTTACTGATCTGCTTAGATCCAGTTAGGGAGAACAGTAAAATCCAAATCTTATAGCTTTCATGTCCTACCTGCTGACTCCAGGTGACCCAGACACGTCTGATGCTGAAGTAGGATTTTCAGCAGCTGTGGCTGAGTGGCTGCTTGAGCACACTCCTCCAGGACAGGAGGGGCGTCCCCGAGCCACGCCACCGTCTGTAACCAGATTGTTTTAATGACACTGAAACAACACAGCGAGACACCAGAAGACAGACGCGCGTATTAATGCACACCTGAGCTAGGTTGGGAACGGGGAGCAGCTGGTCCAGCCGAATCAAAAACTCCCACAGCAGCTTCTCCAGCTCGTGGTCAAACTTTGGGCCGTAGTCAACAGGAAACTTTTCCTGTAAAGACAAATCCGCGTTGATGATGCGCTCACCTTTTCCCCATCAGTCAGTCGGTGGATCGGATCTGTACTCACTTTAAAGAAGTGTTCTTTCTCTGCTTGGTTTGATAGCAGCGTCTCGACAAAATAATGGAAACTTTCCACCGTTTTCTGAATTTTCACATCCTTCTTCTGGAAGGGGGAAAAAAAACAAAAAACACACAAAAAGTTTCACCGTTTAGTGTCCAAATGTTTAAAACCTTTCATTACAATGACAGTCTTTCTTTCAAGATTCTGTAAACGCAAACAACTGTCAAATTAAACTGTTTGAGTTTAAAATGAGCAAAAAATTTTATTATTTAAAAGCACAATTTACATTGTCTGTAACATAAACAAATCTTACCTTTTTGCATTACTAAGTTGTAGCATGTGCTTCCCTGAATGACTAGTTGACGTTATTCAAGTTTTACAAAAACACTTGCTCTACACAGACTAACCACGTAAAACTAATATGACCTTCTGTGTTAGAAAGAAATGCCTAAAAACGACCAATGTACGCAACAATATATCTTAAGAGGTACATTAAATTGCATTTGCCTAAACTAAAGGCCTGCTTTAGCTTGGCATCACAAGACTCTGCTTTGATTTTTTTATCATCTCGCATTTGCCTTTGGTTTTAGCAGCAGGGCCTGATATGGTGAGTTGGCCGGGTACTGTGTGATTTATATTATGTAATGCACAGCTGACGCTGAAACTAAGCACAGGATAGCACAATGTTGGGGATCTCTGACATCTTGGTAAATTATTGAAATTTTCAAGTATTAAAGTCACATGATACACATCTAACCTGTGCACATGTGGAAGCAGAAAGGCTCAGGACGCATCAGGTGATGACATGGAGACATGATCCTGTCTTTGTAGCATGATTACTTGTCAGTGGTTAAACCGAGAGGCTTCCTGCTTTTGTTGGTTGAAGAAAGCATTTCTGAATATTTTACCAAGATGTGGCTTTTTTTTTTTACAGAGGTCATGTGGATGAATAAGGTTTTCATTCTTGTAAAACTGCAGCCTGCCTCTTTCTTCACATTACTCCTACATTAATTTGTATCTGGAAGACACCAAATACAGACTTTTGATTTTGCACATTTAGCATAAATAGTTGCTTCGTCTGTGTTTCCCTTTCACTTCTTTGAGAAAGGATGATTTTTTTTGTGTTAATTCAGCATCATGTCTGCAGGACTTTTTGACCTTACATCTGTACCACTATGAAAAGCTCATGTCCCGAGGGATGAATTTAGATCCATGCGTAAGCAGTTTTGTACATTTGGATGCCTTTGCACTTGAGTCCCAGTGGACTCAAGAACATCTACTCTTATAATCCGCACAACTCAATTGGCTTCTTAAAAGCAAGCTTTTGAGGTAAATCGGAACTCTGTTTCCACTGTACCATAGCCGAGGCAGATGAAGAAAGAGCAGCAGGAACACGGATCCTCTCCAGATGTAGTGCAATCATGTCAACATCCGGTTGTTTGAGACACAACTCTAATATCAACTGGATAGAAAGAAGGAAACCCGATTAGGAAACGTATTTAATGAAAAAATTATCATTCAGTGAACACCCACCCGCGCTCTCAAGCCCAAAGCCAACTTGCCCTGGTGTCGCAAGGTGAGAAGGCCAGGAACAGTCTCACAGGCCGAGGTCACGAATTCCTCCACGACCCCATACTGCATCACATCCCTCTGCTTTAGCACCTTCCAGACCGCAGCCGACACCAGGCGGACGGGAGGGGCCAGGAGCTTGAGAGCAGCAAAAGGAAGGCTGGCATCTGTAAAGAGAACCAGAAATTAAGTGCAATTAAATGGTGCGTTAATTAACACACGCCTATAAAGCCCGACAGTGCTCTCAAAGACTTTTAAAGCATTAGTGTCCTTTTCAATACAGTACATAATGAATACTATCCTATTTTGCCGCTTTATATGCATTTTAAATGGGTTTGTGGTTGACAGACCAATAAGTAAATGGGCAAGTATATGAAAAAACGATTTATTGTTTTTGTTAAAAATGACAATCTTAATTTTTATTTAAAAGTATTTTACTTTTGCCAAAAGGAAATTAAATGCGATGCTGATACGGAAAAGTAAACAATCTCCGGTAGCAGTCAGTCTTGCAGCGAATCTAAAGACGCCTCTGAAAGAAAACTGCTGCTGTTTGTGCGTCTTTTTGGTGGACATTTTTGGGCAGCCGAGGTAATGTTCACCCCTAACATGTCCTCGACGACACCAGGACCTGCTTATCCACCTAATTGGCTTTTACCACTTCCCGTTTAAACGACATCACAACAGTGTCAAGACTTCAGCGAACCGTTTTTTTTTTTTTTCTGTCTTTGCTAAAGGAACGCAATTAAACATCATGATACTGCCAACACCATGCTTCACTATATGGTGATCCGTTTGGTCGATATGTGGAGTACACAACTAAAAGTTGTCCAGACAACAGATTATCCCACCCATGTCAAGGCTCTCGCTGATATGGCTAACTTAGACATCCTGGCCCTTCTTCTCTGTTTACTGCTCACCTGATCTGAGCTTTCAGTTTAGGGGGACTATGTGCTATAAATGTCTCCAAAACTTTGTAAGTTATTGATCGTGTGCTTGTTGGTCTTTGTGATGCAGATTTTTCCACTGATCTTAAACAACAAACCTCTACGAACAAGTAGTGATGTGTTGTTTGACGTTTGTAGAGCAAAGGAGGGTAAAACAAAACAGCAACTTTGTAAAACTAAAACAGCAACTTTGTAAACAGCAACTTTGTAAAACAAAAACAGCAACTTTGTAAAACAAAAACAGCAACTTTGTAAAACAAAA